>VMDO01021867.1:0-34526 GCA_007922755.1 Pedetes capensis | reverse complement strand
TCCTAGGATGCTGTGAAGGCTGCAGGTGTGTGCCAAATAGCAGGGGGGATTCTACTTTCCAAAAATGGTAGGGGAAGCCATCAATACTGCGAGGCAGCTCTGAGCACGTTATGCAGAATCAACCCTGCAGTGGAGATTTCCTAAAAGCCACCAAAAGATTTTGTGCTAATAAAATGATTTGGTCACAATTTAGAAAATAATCACCATTCTTTTAATGGCTGCATGCAATAAAAGAAAGAAAGAAAAAGAAGGAAAGAAAGAAAGAAAGGAAGGAAGGAAGGAAGGAAGGAAGGAAGGAAGGAAGGAAGGAGAAAGAAAGAGGCTAAGATGTAACAGGAAAGCAGAAGAGAACGAAGATAAAATTAGAAAGACAAGATTGGTTCCCTTAACTCGGAATCCAATCCTGTCATCTCCTTGACAACTGGCCCTGCAGAGGGACAAAGGGGCAGAGGTCACGTCCCAGGGGTTCACCTGCCTAAGCAGAAATTGAGGCCTGGGGCCTGGCTGGTCGGCAAGCTGGAAAACCTGAAGTGGGAAGCTCGTGGCCAGTCTGTCTATGGCTGCACCGTCCCTGGGGCTCACAGTGGGAGAAGGGGTGGCCAGTGCACAGGGGGCTGCCTTGTGGGGCTGGGAGGTGAGACTGGGTGACTCATACAGGGCCAAATGCCTAGTGGTGCAGCAACAGCTCTGTCCTGGACTCGGAGTCTGAGAAACGTCCAAAGCTCTGCCATTAGAGAGCCCAGGGCATTTGTGGCCCTTTCCGCAGCTGTCAGAGAACAACGCCACATAGTTCCTGCAGTGACGTTATGACTGGTGGCAGCTTGTGCGACTAACCTATGCTGGCCTGACTCCAATGCCAAGTTCCAATCAGATCATGATGGGCAGGGCAGGGTGTGGGGTCAGAGTCCAGCCTGGGTGCCTTTTGATTCCTTAAGCAATGTTCGCATTCAGACTGGATTCATAAGAAACAAAAGGCTTGGATCCAATTTGATTTCTAATTTCTGTACTGCTATGGTCTGAATGCGTGTAGCCATAGCCCTGTGGCATCCGATTCCGTCAGATCTTGGAAGCTAAGCAGAGTTGGGCCTGGTTAGTACTTGGATGGAGACCGCCTGGGAACACCAGGTGCTGTAGGCTTGGGAGAAGGACACAGCAACCCATTCCCAAAAATCAATCCACCATTGAAAACATTATGAACAGCAGAGAAGCACTGACAATAGTGTTTCACCTATTGTACGTTGGGTTGCTATGAGTCAGATACCGACGCTACAGCACCTAACAACAACAACATGGTCTGAATGTCGGTGTCCCTCCAAAATTCCTGTTCCAACTTCATGTCCATGTGATAGTATTATGAAGTAAAGGCTTTAGGGAGGCCATTAGATAATGAGGGATTAGGCCTTAGTGAAAGAGCTTGAAGGGAGCTGTCTGGATGCATCTACCATGTGAGGACACAGCAATAAGGCACCATCAAGCAGAGAGTCAGACCTCACCAGACACTGAACCTGCAGGCGCCTTCATCTTAGACTTGCCAGCCCCCAGAACTGTGAGCAATAGATTTCTGGTGTTTATAAATTACTCAGCTTAAGGTGTTTTTTTTATAGCAGCCAGAAAGGTCCATGACAATTGCAGATCATTCTGAGACAAGAGTCCCAGATGTGGAAGCTGATTGAACTCCCAACTCCAAGCCCTCCCTTTGTCCAGCAGCACCTGAGCGCTGCTCCCTCTCCTCTGAGCCCTACACATGGCTTCTGCTCCCCCCACCTGCCTTCCTCCAGTTTGGAGAAAAACTGAGAAGACCCCAACTCCTTTCAGGACATTCATCTCTTTTCAGACTCTGCCATAGTCCGAGGGTATTGATTGCACAATGGGTTCGAAACCTGACCCCAAGTCAGAATTGCTTAGGGACATTTTCTAAAGTCTACATTTTCAGAGTGTCATCCAGACACATGGCTCAGAAAGCCATGGGGTCTGAGAAGCTGTTATATTTCTATGCTTCCTCAGTGATTCCGATGCAGCTGATCATGGGACCAGCATTGGAAAACCCCGGCTCCAAGCCAGAGGACAATCATCACTCATTTCCTAGCAGCACCTGATTTTTATTTTTTCTAAGTAAACCATTTGAAGTGTGCTTATGTTAGAGAGCCAACTTCAAAATTTGTGTAAACTTTAAGAAAAACTTGAAGAAATGTCTCACTTTGCTATACTGTATGGTCCCGTCCACACACTCCCCCGGGAGATACACGTTCACTTCTGCTCCCATTAGGTGCTTTGTGAGAAAATGTGAGATGGCAGGTCTGATGTGCTGTTGCCTCTCCCTGAATATCTTCCCATTAAGAAGACCTTAGAGAGAAGAGCACCTAATTCTCCCTGGAATGAAATTGACACAAGGAAGTGAGATAATGTAAGAATTGTAGATATTGTATAGCAGGCACTGTTTGGGAATAGCAGGAATTCAAGGCCCCTTAGCTGATGTGAGACAATCAAATTATAATAAAACAGCAACTGCCATTTATTGAGCACCTACTAGGTCAGTACAGCCTGCAGCCATACTGCTGTGGTGTCTGATCGCGTCAGAACTCAGAAGCTAAGCAGGGTCCGCCCTGGTTAGTTCTAGGATAGGAGACCACCTGGGAACACCAGGTACTGGAGGCTTAGGAGAAGGACCCGACAACTCACTCCCAAAAAACAATCAGCCATTGAAAACCCTATGAACAGCAGAGAAGCACTGACAATAGTGTTTTGTCTGTTGTACGTAGGGTCGCTATGAGTCAGACACCAACTCGACAGCACCTAACAACAACAACGACTAGGTCAGTACAGCATCTCTTCTGGACAAGCATTGCCATGTCGACATCGTTGTTGTTGTTGTTAGGTGCCGTCGAGTCGGTATCCGACTCATAGCGACCCTCATAGGGTTTTCAATGGCTGACTGTTTCGGGATTGCCTTGGGAGTGGATTGCCAGGTCCTTCTCCCATTTTTGCAGTGCTGGGAATTGAACTCAGGACCTCAGAGACTGTAGCGCAGCGCTCTACCCACTGAGCTAAATCCCAACCCTATGTCAACTTTATCAATGTCCAAATTAACTCTCTGAGTGATAAAGTGACTAACCCTATCCCTAAGAGGTAAGATTTGCATTCAGGTTGCCAGAGCCCTCGTTCTTCTCTTACCATGGCAAGTCCCTTCACTGGGAAGTGGAAATTGCCTGCAGATAGAAGACTCAACCCAAAAAGGCAGTGACAAGACAAAGCAACCTCTGTTCCCAAGACAAACATGGATGAGAAGTGGCCTTTTTGAGCCAAGAACTCCAGGGCAATTCAGGAAGGTCAGGCATCTGAACTCCACAAAGAACTAATCCCAAGCAGGGGTGGGATTGGGATAAGCTTCCTTGAGTGAATGAATGCCTTTGCTTTTGTGGCTTCCCATTAGCCATTTACTCTCAGCTACCCCCATGTGTCTGTCAGCTTATCGTGCTGAATGGGCTTGTGTGTTACTGTGATGCTAAAAGCTATGCCACTGGTATTTCAGATACCAGCCGGGCCACCCATGGTGCACAGGTTTCAGCTGAGCTTCCAGACTAAGCCAGACTAGGGAGGAGGAGCTGGCAGCCCACTCCTGAAACAATTACCCATTGAAAACCCTATGAAGAGCAGAGAAGCACTGTCAAATATAGTGCTGGAAAATGAGCCCCCCAGGCTGGAAGGCATTCCAGATACGACTGAGGAAGTGCTGGCCCTCAAAGTAGAGTCAACCTTAATGACAGGAATGGAGTAAAGCCCTGGGACCTCCTTTTGTTGATGTGGTACCACTCAAAATGCCAAGAAACATAGTGATTGCTACAGCGGGGTCAAACATAAAAAGAACATGTGCATGGCACAGTGTTGGGGAGTGTTTCACTCTGCTGCATTTAGGGCACTATGAGTCAGATACAATTCGATGGCACCTAACAACAAACTGTCATCTAAGCACCCTCTCCTATTTGTTAAGGCCCAAAGATGGACCAGGATTAGATTTCCAGCTTCTCATAGCATTCTAGCTGGACCATACTGAGGTTAATCACTGGAAGCTGGGATAATGTCTTTGGTCTAAAACAGACCCCACACCTTCTATCTGACAGATTTGGCCTGGGTGAGTTTTGAGGGATAAACATCTGGTTTACAGAATTAGTAGGAACCATGAGTAATCATTGCAAGAAGAGCCCAGCCATTGCTCCTCTCTAATAAACCCTCTGGAAAACCAGCCTTTTGGAAAGATAAATGGCAGGAGAATGAAACAGACAATGTCTTGGGAGCAGCTCTCCAGAACGGAAGTCCCGAGAGCCAAGCTTGCCTGACTCCACCAGGTTTTATGTGGTTCCCACCCTGGAGTCTCTGCTCGGAGCTACTTACAAACCTTCCAAATCTCTCTCTCGTCTCATTACTATGCAGACCAATTTTTCATTCATCTGGAATCCGCTGTAGCATTTTAATGTGGAAAGTCTGCTTCTCCATTTCTCTCCCCTGAAGAAAAATGGCTTAATTTCTCCAGCTGATAGATTTTTCCTGATCCTTCAGACAGTAGAAAAAGACCCTGGAAAATCAGCCGCTGGACTATCCACAGACATTTTATGATGGCCATAAACAGGGCTGTGGCGGAATGACATGCCAGGCAGCATCCTGCACAGTGGCCTCAACATTGTTATTATCAACCTCTTGCGAAAATGACAGACAGACAGACAGATGAATAGGTAGACAGACTGACGATGGATGAAGGAAATGATAGATGGATAGGTAAACTGTGATAAGGGCTGTGGCTCCCCCACCATTTTTGGAAAGTAGAATCCCCCCTCTATTTTACCCAGCAGACATGCGATACAAAATCAGTCCACCTGCCCACCCACCACCAAATTGAGACGGATTTCATCAGGAGGGGAAAAATCTACTTAGGAAGGAAATTAGAGGCAAAATTGGGGTTAATCATTTTAGCTGTGTATGCCATTGTTCAACCCACGAGGCTCAGATGGATGTGAGCAGCCCAGCCTGTCTGTGGTTCTTCCTCTGAGGCTGAAGATGGCCTGGTGTGGCCTGAAGCAGAAGGGGGCCAAGGACAGAGGAAGACCAGGCCCCCCTCTGGATGAAAGAACGTGTGCTGTACCGGAAGAGTGTGACACAGACCCTGGAGCCCAGCCACTAGGATGCGAATCCCAGATTTGCCATGTGCTACCTTTGTGATGCCTGCAGCCTGTGGCATCCAATCCTGTCAGATCTTGGAAGCTAAGCAGGGTTGGGCCTGGTTAGTACTTGGATGGGAGACCGCCCGAGAACACCAAGTGCTGTAGGCTTAGGAGATGGACCCAGCAACCCACTCGCAATAATCAATCTGCCATTGAAAAGCCTATGAACAGCAGAGAAGCACTGACAATAGTGTTTCCCCTGTTGTATGTAGGGTAGCTATGAGTCGGATACTGATTCGATGGCACCCAACAACAACAACAACAACCTGTGTGACGGCTGGGGTTTAGCTCAGTGGGTAGAGTGCAGCTCTGCAGTCTCTGAGGTCCTGAGTTTGATTCCCAGCATCGCAAAAGTGGGAGAAGGACGTGGCAACCCACCCCTGATGCAATCCCTAAACAATCAACCACTGAAAACCCTGCTATAAGTCAGACAAGACTTGACAGCACCTAACAACAACAACCACCTTTGTGACTGCAACAAGTTACTTAACCTCTCTGTGCCTCAGTTTCTCCCTTTACAAGTGGAGATGATGATAGTACTAACCCTGCCCCACGGGGGTGAGGATTAATGAGCTGGCACGCCTCAAGTGCTTAGGACACAGAACGTCACACGGTAAGCACCGAGTGGGGGAAGCAAGTCCCATCTCCCTCCAGACGCCTTGAATAGGCAAGTTCATTACACAAAGATGAGGCTTTAACCCCGACAACAAGATAATCAAATTTAACTAACTCAGCCCTAGGTTCAAGGCCAAAGGTTTCACTGGCATGTAACGCTCTTCCTTTACACTGTTTATTGATCTTCTCCAGGAACTAAAGCCACACTTGTTCAAATCAATAGCCCAATCGGGGGGCCTAGATGTGGAATGAAGAGGATATGAACTCTAATCCCAGGCCCTAAGCCAACCCCTCATCCTCAGGGCCTGACCTCCCGGGCAGAATTGTCTACCTTCAGCTTTTGTGACCTTGGAGGAACCAGTTGGGCATCAAGATGTCCCTGAGAAGCCACACGAGAGTTGTCAGCTTTCATCCTGCTGCTGCATAATTAAAACACCTAATTTTTCTTAGCCATGACTTAGAAGCTGCCCCAATGCCCACATGATGCTAGTTGCCCCTTGGTTACATACGTTTATTGATGTGTGGCTCATTATGGTGGCTGAGGCTCTCGAAGAGCAGGGGGTTATAAAAACATGAGACAGGTGAGGATTCCCATGGAACTTTACTGTTGCCTCAGTGCCCTGCCCCACATAGCTCACAGTGACCCTATTAGAGGTTCATTACCCAAACTCAAGCACCAGTGACCAAGAACCGTTGCTTCCCTGCACACGTTGTGCTCTGCATCTCCCACACTGTGTAAGCCAGCCAGAGTTCTCTGCCACCCTGCATTCATGACAGCCAGTTTGCAGGAAGCCAAGACATTTTGTCTTTGGAGAACAAGATGTGAAACTAGAGGGTGTCAACATGATGGAGTACTATGATGCCATAAAAAATGATAAGCATGTGAATGGTGTCAATATATGGAAATGAGTATGTGAAATAACATTAAATGGTAACAAGCTGAACACCCAATAGTTTGCATATGCTGATTATAGCTCCATCAATAATTACATCGCACACTTATCAGCAAGGACCAGAAGCAAATTGACAGTGGTGACAACAGACGATTATTTACTAGATTCTTTTTTCTCCCATAGGATCATGCACACACACACACACACACACACACACACACATAATTTTTATGAAAATAACAGAAAGTTTAGACTGAAACCAAAGAGAGAAGCATTTAGCTGCTAATATAATTTTTTAGACAGGAAGGGATATTTGCAGTGGTTGAAAATATGCATCAAGGGAAGCTATAACCCTGAAAACCGTAGGTTTTCTGAGCTCTGCAAATCCTGTCCCTCCCAGGCTGGCAGCAGTCCCAGGCTGAGTGGGGCCTTCAGCACCATTGCCCCAGAAAGGCAGAGAACTTACCTCATGGGTGTAAAATACTGAGGATGCTTCAAATGACTCCAGGGTTACCTCCCTACTGTGTTCATACTTTGGTGCTGGGATGTAGCTCAGTTGGTAAAGTGCTGCTCCACGCTCTCTAGGGCCCTGGATTCAATCCCCAGCATTGCAAAAATGGGAGAAGGATATGGCAGTCCACTACCAAAACAATCTCCAAATAATCAGCCTTTGAAAATCCTCTGAGGGTTGTTGTGAATCAGACCCAACTCAATGGCACTTAACAACAGCAACTGTGCATAATTGAGTCTGAGCCATGATACTTCTAATCAAATTTGGGGATGGAGTTTAGCTCAGTTGGTAGAGTGCTACTCTGTACTGTCGGAGGACTTGGGTTTAATCCCTAGTACTGCAAAAAATGGAGAAGGATGTGGCCACCAATGCTGAAAACAATCCCCAAACAATCAGCTGTTGAAACCCTATGAGGGTCTCTATGAGTGGGATCTGGCTCAAGGGCACCTAACAGCAACAGTAACAATGTTCGTATATTGCCTTTAAGGAAGGTGACCCCATTGTACTGGCTTGTCCAGAGATAGCCCTAGAGGTCCTCATGCAATTGTTAGTAACAAACCTCTTTATCTTAAACACGTCCTTGTTAAGATGCTATAAAGTATATAGTCACCCTAAGGAGACCGCTTGCCTGCAGCACTACCACTGTGGTATCTGATCCCGTCAGATCTGGGAAGCTAAGCAGGATTGGGCCTGGTTAGTACTTGGATGGGAGACCTCCTGGGAATACCACGTGCTGTAGGCTTCAGGGAAGGACCACGGAACCCACTCAAAAACACAAAACAAACAAACAACAACAACAACAACAAAAAACACCAATCAGCTATTGAAAACCCTATGAATAGCAGAGAAGCACTAACAATAGTGTTTCTCCTGTTGTATGTCGGGTCACTATGTATGGGACACTGACTCCACAGCACCTAACAACAGCAAAGAAACCACTTAGGCCTCACTCAGCTAGTTGCCTAAGAATGTAAGTAATACTTGTCCCTAAGTCACCAGAAGAAAGACTTGTACACAAATTCTTCCATTCCAAACTCACAACAACCAGGAGATGAGGCTGGCATTTCTGTCCTCAATTTACAAGGATCCCTGTCTGAATATTATTGGGGGGCTGCCATTACCCTGCTGGAGTCACTAGTGCCAGCCTAGATGGCATATCTCATCCTAGTTCCACATTTAGTTATGTCATAGTGGTAGCTTGACATTGGCATTGGTGGGAATATTTACCCCATGGAAATCAGGAAGTGCCACACATCTGGGCTGGTTTTCCCCAGGGATCTGGTTGTAAAATATTCAGTAGCATACCATGGATTGCTGGCATGTTGAAATGGAACGTAAACCATCTTGTGGGGCTATCAGGTCAGGTCTGTACTTAGCTCACAGCCAAAGCTTTAGCCACATTTCACACAACGCTCCCAAAAGTAACCAGGAAATTGTGGAATATGAGAACCATTTGCGGATGGAAGAAACGGACAAGCATCCTTTTTGATTTTCACCCATGTTAGGGACAAAATGAGATATAGACACAAATCAATTTAATTGTCTAATAATATGGCAGCTTGACTCATAGCCAAGCTCATCCACTACCTGACAAAGTTATCTGCATTCTGTTTAAGCAGATGACAAGCACACTCTTGATATGGAATGGAGTATTCTCACAGTGACGGCTTTTGAATCATAATCATTTCTCCATCATACGCACCACAGAAAAATCTTGTACCAATTGGCACCAAACATGAGGTCACTCCACAAAGTGGCTTATTCTTTGGCCCAAATGACATCTTGCTAATTTCTCCCCTGCCCAGCTCCACAGCAGGAGCTCCGAGAAGCCCTTGGTGACAGCCATATTTCATGGCCTTGGACAATTCATTAGTTCCCATCACATAGTATTTACTGTCAGCCTCCTCCTGGAAACATGACAAACAGATGATAAACGTCTACAAAGTTTAAATAGATTCTTCAAGGGACTGACGAGCACCTGCACTTTGGCACTTGATTGGTGAGTCAGCTAGAGCCAAAAGGTCCAATGGGAGTGTTGAAGGTGAATGAAATTTTGATCTGAGCAGGGAACCTAAAGACTGAATAAATAAGGGGGAGGGGATGATCCCCAGCATCACCGATGCAGGAACCACAACTGCTCAGCTGTGTGGGCTTGGAGGAGTGTAGGAGGACCGCGCCACAATGATCAAGTAACTCCTGAGTGCAAAGTACTCTGCCAAGCAGCCCAGGACAATTCAGAAAGGTTAGGAGCTGTGTTCTCTGCCTCCATATACCAGTTGGAAGGGAGAGGGTCGAGGCGGAGGGAATGATGCAGCACTAGTGAATGGAAGAGAAAGCAAAATGCCAATCCTTGGCCTACCATAGTGGTGAAGAAAGACTAAATTAATTTGGTGTTTGTGGCTGATTGGGATATCGTCTGGAAGAGGGCTTGTGAGTAGAGCCCTTGAATGTCTTCCACTAGGTGCTCTGAGCTGAAAGTGAATCAAAAATCATGAAATCCTAGAAATGAGGCAAGAGAGACATCTGCTTTGACCTCTTGGCCAAGCCTTCTGGGTAGACCCTAGGTTGTTCTGCAGGAAAGCTCTGGGTCATGATAGAGAAAACCCATACTGTGAACACATTGCTTGGAACATAATAAAAACATTTAATATGCATTTAGGAGGAGATAATCCTTTCTTCAGGGCTGGGATTTAGCACAGTTGGTAGAGCGCTGCGCTGCAGTCTCTGAGGTCCCAAGTCCAATTCCCAGCATGGCAAAAATGGGAGAAGGACCTGGCAATCCACTCCCAAGGCAATCCGGAAACAGTCAGCCATTGAAAACCCTATGAGGGTCGCTATGAGCCGGATACCGACTCGATGGCACCTAACAACAAAAACAACAATCCTTTCTTCACACCTTTTTGTGAGGCTGGGATTTAGCTAATTTGGTAGAGTGCTGCTCTGCAGTCTCTGAGGTCCTGAGTTTGATTCCTAGCACCATAAAAGTGGGAGAAGGATGTGGCAATCCACTCCCAAGGCAATCCCGAAAACAGCCATTGAAAACTCTCTGAGGATCACTATGAGTCGGACATGACTCGACAGCACCTAACAATAACAACATCTTACTAATAGCTGAGACACATGCTCTTCCTTGATTCCTTCAAGCTCTAAGAATTTAAAGTTTTATAGTGACTTAAAGATCTGATTTGTTGTTATTATTGTTAGGTGCTATTGAATCAAGTCTGACTCTTAGCGAGCAACCCTATGTACAACATAACGAAACATGCCCCAACCCTGTGCCAAGCCTGGCACTATGTCAGCGCTTCTCTGCTACTCATAGAATTTTCAATGGCTGATTGTTTTGGGAATGGGCTGCCATGTCCTTCTCCCATCTTTTGCAGTGCTGGGGATCAAACATCTACAAGCCAGCTTTAGCTCAGTTGCTATAATGCTATTCTGTCCTTTCAGAGGCCCTGGGTTCAATCTTCTGCATCACAAAAATGGAAGGAGGACCTGGTAGCCCACTCCTGAAACAATCAGTCATGGAAAACCCCATGAATAGCAGAGAAGCACTGACATAGTGCTGGGCATGGCACAGTGTGAGAAAGTGTTTTGTTCTGTTGTACCCAGGGTCACTATGCATTGGACCTGACTTGATGGCACCTACTAACAACAATAACAACAAAGATGAGATTATGTAGAGCAAAAAACTGAAACATAAACATTTCTTATTGGTAATTTTATAATAAGAGTTGGGACCAATGCAATCTTATGACACTAAGCTGATAGTTACTAACAGAGAGAAGAATGGATGAACATGATCCCAGTAATGGACAGTGACATTGACTCCATGTTCTACCCTGAATTTCTGCAAGCTCAAGGCAGTCAAGTTTAAATTAGATAAACATTTGAAGAAAACCCTGTAAATTTTATATAATATTGACATCTATAAGCCAGTCAACAAGTGACCTGGGATTTTACTCTCCTAATGTGTCCCTGTCTTTCAGCACAGCTGGACTCTTACTTATCAAGGGCCCAGATATTCCTTTATGTGGATCTTTGTGCTGTGAATGGTGTCTTCAGAGCCATCACAACTCCTTAAATGACTGCTCATGTTTCTGATCAGAGGTTAGATCATATGCTAATCAATGCATGATCTCCACAGGAGAGATCATCTGCTTGTTATTCCAAACTTCATGAAAGATGGTATTTGATACTAACCTATCATTCATTGGCAAGGTAGTAACCCTTCCTGCCTACCTAACTTCCCTCTTCTTTCCTTCCTTCCTTCCTTCTTTCCTTCCTTCCTTCCTTCTTCTCCTTTCCATTCCTTTCTTTCTCTCTCCCTCCCTCTCTTCTTTTCTTTCTCTCTCTCTATCTCTTTATTTACTGGTACTTGGGGATTGAATCCAGGGCCTCAAGCACTCTTTGCATGTGACTGCCACTGAGCTGTACCCCAGCCCACTCTTTATTTTATTTTTTCAATTGAGATACAGTCTCACTAAGTTATGCAGGCTGCCACTGGCCTTGAACCTGTGGTCCTCCTGCCTCCACCTCCCACATTACTAGGATGACAGGTGCATGCCAGTGCACCCAGCTATAGTGTGATGACTCTTAAAAGAAAGAGTTGAACTTTGTATTGCCCCTCTCTTACACAAATGTTTTTTGTGATTATATAAACTCCAGTGAAGTTTCCTGAAATCCAGCTTCATTTCTTTCATTAATTCTAAGAAATAATTGAGTAGTTGTCTTGACTCATGATGCATTAATACCCCAGCTGTGAGGATATGTCCCTTTAGATATATTTCTGAACTTCTCATGAGGGTGTCTTTGCACTGTGTATGTTTAAGAATGACCTTTCTCCCTCTGTGCACCTGGGCAAATCTTACATTTTAAGAGCTGGCACTGAGCTGGGTGTAACAGTGCAGGCCTAAAATCCCAGTGACTTGAGAGGCAGCAGCAGTAGGGTCATCAGTAAATGTTTCAAATCCTCTTCACTTTCAGCAAGCAAAGTTGAGTCATCTGCATAATGGAGGTTGTTAATGAGTCTTCCTCCAATCATGACACTGCATTCTTCTTCATGAAGTCCAGCTCCTCAGATTATTTGCTCAGCATAGAGATTGAAGAGGTACAGTGAAAGGATACAGCCCTGACACACACACATTTCTTGACATTCTTGACTTTAAACCAGGCAATGTTTCCTTGCTCTGCTCAAATGACTACCTCCTTTTCCATATACAGATTCATCATGAGTACAACTAAGTGTTCTGGTATTCTCATTCTTCACAATGTTGTCCATAATTTGTTATGATCCACACAGTCAAATGCTTTTGCATAATCAATAAAACATAAATAGATATCTGTCTGGTATTCTCTGCTTTCAGCTGCATCAGCAATGATGTCCATTGTTCCACGCCCTCTTCTGTATCTGGCTTGATTTGCTGGCAGTTTCCTGACTATTTACTGCTGCAGACTCTCTCTCTCTTTTTTTTTTTTTCAGTACTGGGTGTTGAACCCAGGGTCTCGCGCTTGCATCCTCTGCAAGTGCTGGACCACTGAGCTGCACCCCTAGCCCATATTTTTACTTTTTTTTTTTTGAGACAGGGTCTCGCCAAATTATGCAGACTGCCGCTGCTCTCGAACTTGGGATCCTCCTGCCTCCACCTCCCAAGCCGCTGGGATTACAGGCTTGCACCACTGCGCCCTGCTCTGCAGTCTCTTTTGAGTCATCATTAGCAAAATTTTCCTTGTGTATGATGGTAATGATATTGTTTGATAATTTCCACATTTGGTTGGATCACCTTTCTCGGGAATAGGCACAAATATGGATCTTGTCCAGCCAGTTAGCCAGGTAGCTGTTTTCCATATCTCTTAGCATAAACAAGTTAGCACCTCCAGTGCTGCATCTGCTTGTTGAAACACCTCAATTGGTAGTGCATCAATTCCTGGAGCTTTGTGTTTTGCCAATTCCTTCAAGGCAGCTTCCACTTGTCCTTCATTACCATTGGTTCCTGATCATATGCAACCTCTTGAAATGGTTGGTCATCTGCCATTCTCTTTTGTGTAATGACTCTGTGTATTCCTTCCATCTTCTTTTGATGTTTCCTGCATTGTTTATTATTTTTCTCTGCAAAATGTTTCACTTTTGCCACTCGGGGCCTGAGCATGTTCTTTCCTTTTGGCTTTCTATCTCCAGTTTTTGGCACATGTCATTATATTTGATTTTATCTTCTAGATCTGCTCTTTGAAATCTTCTGTTTAGTTCCTTAACTTCATCATGTCTTTCTTTTACTTTAGCTGCTTCATGTTTAAGGGAAAGTTTCAAACTGAAACTGAAAACAGTTAGAACAAGTGTATTAGAGCCAATGTATGACCTGAGTATATCTGGCCTGAGTTCAGGGACCACTTCAAGAGCAGGTTTGATGAGTTAGATACTTATTATTGAAGATCAGACGAGTTGTGACATAACATCAATGACATCATTCATGAGGAAAGCAAAATGTTATTAAAAAGACAGAAAAAAGACCAAATTACATGTCAAAAGAGAATTGCTGTCTCCTGTTTATTCTAATCTCTCTTACTCATCCTCCCACTTGCTGTGACTCACCTATTTCCTGACTACTTTTTATATTTTTTGCCATCCATTCTACTGTGAAATATTAGCCTTTTACCTGTTTTCTTAGTCTTGCCTTCCTGAATTGTTGTATAAAGTTAATGTTCTCATTTTTGCTTATATCCATCCTGTCTGGTCTCTGCTTTGACCCTGACACTCACTCCTGGGTGCCTCACCAAGCAAAGGCCATTACTAGACATTAATTTTTACTTATTTCTTCAAGCTGTCATGCCTGTCCTCTCACTTTCAACCTACTGCTAAATCAAGATCCTTATCTTTGCGGTATTTTTGGTTCTGATTGCGGCAACTCTTAAGGCTTTGCTGACGCTGTCCATGGTGCTGATATTAGCAACAGTAGTAACTGCACAGCCTGAGCAGGAAAAGTGGTTAGGGATATTTCGTAGCACATGTGATTGTTCTTGGTGGTCAAATAAATAAACAAATATAGTAAAATAATAATTAGAAATTATTTCTTCATACATACTTAACAGGAAAAATCAAAGTACGTCATGCTTTTTCCACAGCTCCCCCAGGAAGGAACTGTCAAATGAAGCGGCTGATTCCTTATGATGTGCTGATAAATGTTTAACAAATGCTTTCCAGGAAAGAAAAGCAAGGTTTTTACTGTTTTCCAGTTTCTGTGATGCAAATTGTAGTGATTTCCTGCTATCCACAACAAGCCACTGAATTTGAAGTTGGGAGTCTACCTGACCTAGTGCAAGTTGGTTTCTCATGCAATTGGCCATAGTTCAAGATTGTATCTTAAGTTGCCTAAAGTTGGACTAACTCAAGGTGTGACATACCAAGATAGTTCAGGGAAAATTGTCTAGAGGGAAGCATTTCTGAGCTAAAGCTTTTTAGTGATGTCTGTACAGCCAACAGAAGAATATATATGTCTCAAACCCACCAATCCAGGCACAGGTCTTCAAAAAGGAAATAGAATAAGTGTTATGGGGTACATTTTTAAAATTCAGGAATGGATTAGGACAAACATGAGCTTGGTGCTGTAGAAGGAATTGTAGTCTGTCCTCAGTATGTCCAGATGGGTGGGGTGGAGCACATCAAGTTGACTTAATGAACATGGCCAAAGCAAGGATCCACAGTGTGCCCTATAACATGATCTTCTTGGCTGTTGGTCTGAAGAATGATGTCAAAACTCCAAGAGGTCTGTTAAGGTTTATTTTGCAATCACAAGTAAATTTCCATTGTCTAAACACTTTTTTTTCAGGGTTTTTTAAATCAAAAATCCATTTTGATCTTGATGAATTTTGGATAAAAATGGCAGAGACCAACTTGATCTAGAAAAATGAGACATTAGGAGGAAACTGCAGGCACCTCATAGGACAATCAAGTTTCTAAAAGGACAAAGGTTCACCTGGGATTTGGAAATAGTTGGTACCATGAACATGATAACTGCAAGACATCTCCCCCTCCCCATGCCTTCCTTACTTGAGTGTCAGAAACATTCTTTCTTCAGAACCCATTTCTCTATACAGCAGAGATGAAAGTATCCTTCAAAATATAACCCTCACAGGCACAGGAAGAAGTTACTCTACCTTTCAGTCCTTGTCATAGACTAAATTATGCTTCCCCGAATTCATATGTTGAAGCCCTAATCCCCAATGTAGAAATATATGGAGACAGAGCTTTTAGAAGGTAATTAACAATAAATGAAATAATAAGAACTGGGTCCTAATTCAATAGGTCTGTGGCCTTATAAGCATGCAACAAGGAAAGGCCATGTGGGGACATAGTGAGAAGATGACCATCTGCAAACCAGTAAGAGAGCCCTCACCAGAAATCGAATCACCTGGTGCCTTGATCTTGTATTGCCCAGCTTCTATGACCATGAAAAAAATATCTTTTTTTGTTTGTAGTATTTTGTTATGTCACTCTGAGCAGACTAACACATTCTGAAATTCAAAAATCTCAAAGAAGAGATTCATTGTCCCATAACCAACTTATGAACTCAACCTATGTGGCCATCAGTGGAGGAGTGAACAAACAAAATGTAGTAACAATACACAATTGAATATTATTCAGCCATGAAAAGTGTAAAATTCTGTCATTTTCAGCACCATGGATGAAACTGGAGGACATTCTGTTAAAAGAAATAAGTCAGTTACAGGAAGACAAATACCACGGTACTCACCAATATGTGGTAGCTAAAATATTGATCTTGAAGAAATATAGGATAGAATATTGGTTATCAGAGCCTAGGAAGAGTGTGGAGGTAAAGAGATGGATGGAGAATGAACAATAGATTCAGAGCTGCAGCTGGATAGGGAGAATAACTTGTGACACCCTGTATAGCAAAATAGGACAGCCATGGTTGACAATTAACCCAGGTCTTCAAACCCATGAAAAATTAGGTTCAGGTTCAGATGTGGGTTCAATATGTTAAAATTTAGATGATTTGGATTCAGTCTGGATTTGGGTTTAAAATTGTAATGCTGTGTGTAGAAAGATGAATAAAATTATTTTTAATTAATTTTAATTTTCAAATTAATGATAAAAAACATGAAAATCTGGACCCAGAACCAATTTTTCAGTGGATTTGAATTCAGGCTCAGTAAAATTTTTTAAAAAAATGCTTGAACTGGAACATATTCAGTGTTTTGGTTTGGTTTCAGTTTGAGGCCCTGCTATCTATACATAGGATTTAAATCCAAACCCAAACTGAACCTGAATTCTCTAAATTTTAACATATTGAACCCACACCTGAACCTGAACCAAATTTTTCACGGGTTTGAAGCCCTGAATTAACCTAATATTTCAAAAATTGCTACCAGAGAGGATTTGCAGGCTGGGATTTAGCTCAGTTGGTAGAGTACCACTCTGCAGTCTCTGAGGTCTCAAATTTGATTCCCAGCACCACAAAAATGGGAGAAGAACATGGCAATCCACTCCCGAGGCAATCCCAAATCAATCAGCCACTGAGAACCCTATAAGGGTCACTATGAGTTGGACATGACTCAATGGCACCTAACAACAACATAGAGGATTTAGAATACTCTCAACACAAAGAAATGATATATGTGTGAGGTGACAGATATACCAATTACCTCTTGCCTCCTGAAATCTCACAAATCATTTCCATTGCCTTTAGCAGCCTATATGTCTGTTTTTGCTCCTTCTCTTATCCCGGCTCCCAGGCTCTCTTCCCCAAGTGAGTCACCCTCTCTTGTTTCCCATTGCCTGACTTCAGAGCCTCAATATCTTTGCCCTCTCCCTTTGCTCTGCAGGAAACCAGAGTCTCAGGTTTCATCTGTAGCTGAAGCCTGATGTCTTTGCAGCACACATCAGAGCATCCAAGCCCTTCAGACTGTAGTTTCTGCCAGCACAGTGCTTGCCAGCAGCCATCCCAGAGGGTGACCCAGGCTGGGGCCATCTCAGAAACTACTCAGAGAAGGCAACGCTGAGTGTGGGTGCCACAAGGCCCCTTATCACAGGCTGCATTGCACCAGCTGGCAGGTTTGCCTGTGGGTAGCGTGGGCTTTTATATTCCTCCAAAAGCTCTGCCTTTGTCTAGCTAAGTGGCCATCACCACACAACTCTGCCGCCTTGACCCAACATGCTTTATTTTGAAGAATATGTTACTTTGCACTTTCTGAGTACTTGGAGGTTGATCCTTGGGCCTTGAACATACTAGGCAAGTGCTCTACCACTGAGCTACACTCCTAGCCCTACTTTTTAAATTGTTTTATTTTGAGATAGGGTGCCACTAAGTTGCGCAGGCTGCCTCTGGCCTGGAACTTGCAATCCTCCTGCCTCAGCTTCCTGAGTCTCTGGTGTCCAGCCACCCTCAAAGGCTGCTTCTGTTTCCAGTGTTGCCATGTGTCATGGGCAAATGTTTACAGTCCAGGCTCCCACTGAATGGCAGTCATTACAGAACCCAGTGAGAAGCCAATGGTTCTGAGCAGGCAAGCCTGGATGTGAGAAGGAGACAGGCTTGGCATCTGAGCCTGCTCTGTCCACCGGAGTAACCTAGCCACCACTTCCTCATATGCAGATGAGGGTAGAGGAGCTCACGTCCCAGGCACTTTAGGAATGTGGAATCCCCATCAGTATCCGAGGGCCCCTCTCATCCCAAGGTCTACTGCAACACAGGCATGCAAATGCCTTGAGTCCAGGTCATGTAAGAATGTAGTAGGGCTTCAGAAAGCAAAACGAAGATTTAGTACAAGAAGCCTAATAAATTCATCCTAAACTTTTGTCCTCGAAGTGATAGAAAGGATGTGAAAAAGCAGCTACAGGAGGATGGATTAATGGAGGAGAATCAGCAGAGAAGACTCATGGTCAAGTGATATTGCACTTGACCACAGTGATATTGCACTTGCCCCTGCAGCAGCCAGACCTATACCTTCACAGTGCAGCAGTGTTGATATTCACAGGATGAACCCCACCTAATGCCCTTCCCCTTGCCAGAGAGATTGGTTTAGCTAATGAAGTTTAACCCGTGCAATACCTGGGATTACCCTGGCCATGACAGATGCTTTAGTGTGATCCAGTGAGCCCTAACCCCAGAACTGTCATTCTGGGCTGCTGTACAACCAGTTACCGGACTTGAACAAAGACCCATGGAGCCCCAGCTGCTGCTGGCTACTTTGAGGGAAGCCAACCTGTAGAAGGCATCAATGTCAATGGCAGAGAAAGAGAATCAGAGAAGCTGGGCCACTGGAAACAGGGACCGAGGTCCAATTGAGCTACTGGATCCACCATTCCTGAAGTCCACCAACCTCGGCAACTTTCCGCTCTGGGGACATCTGCATTCATTCATGGTTTATGCCAGTTTGGATGAGAGTTTCTGTTATTTGCAAACCAAAACATCTTGTAATTCTGAACACAGTGTTTCCCCTACATTTCTGGCTCAGATGTCTGAATCTCTTTGCCAGGATGGCCAACTTGACCCAGATATATGTTCCTGGCCTCACTGTCTGTTTGCTGAGCTTGTGAATTTCACCAAATCTAGGTCTCAGGATTAAAACTTCAACTTGGTCACATCAACCACACACCTTCCTCATTCATTCATCCATTTATTCGAAGAATTATGAATCTTCATTATGTACCAGCCACTGTGTGGGGTGCTAGGAAGAGGAGGGAAAGCAAGGCAAGAACTTCACCCCTAAATAACATCTTAAAGTCATTTGCAACCTCCACTCATCCAATGGGTTTTATCCATAAATTCCTCTGTGGAGATGTTTCCCGAGGTCACGTAAGGCCACTGCTGCGCAGCTCTCACTTCTAGTTGTCAACATTTACACAAGAGTCACGAGCTTTAGTTAGCTGGGAGCCAAAAGAGTAGATACCAGAGTCCCTTGCTCAGGACGTTTTGTAGGAGTTGGGAGGGCAATAGTGATCCACTGCATCACTTCCAGAGCCAGGCAAGACTGTTTAATTTACTCTAGTGCAGGGCTAACCTATGCGGTGAGCCCTGTGGTCTAGAAAGGGAATCACGAAGTTTCTAATCCTTAGGTGGATTTCTAAAGTGAATCTCCATTTTTATAAAGGAACACATTCAGTAATCTCTGAAGCTCAAAGATGATTATAAAGCTCCCACTCTGGAGTCAGGGCTATTGGGCATGAACTTCAAAAATTGGAGGGCAGCGCTGGGTGCAGTGGCGCATATCTGTAATCCCAGCGGCTCAGGAGGTGGAAGCAGAAGGATCTCAAGTTCGAGACCGGAGGCAGTCTGCATAACTTAGCGAGACCCTGTCTCAAAAAGTTAAAAATAAAATGGGCTAGGGGTGCAGTTCAGTGGTCCAGCACTTGCAAAGCATGCAGGCATGAGGCCCTGGGTTCAACTCCCAGTACCAAAAAATAAAAAAATAAAAATTGGAGGGCCATGCAAAGCCCCCGCAGCTGGATACCTATAGGATTACAGTTTTACAATGTGGTCAATGTTCAGTTTTTCTAGTTCCCTCTGCTTTGCTCTCATACTTGCCTGCAGCTCTAGTTCAGCCTTTGCCACAGGCTACCTGGTGGGATTGTTACTTGTGTACCACTCCCCCACCTGGCTGAACTTGAAATCCTTGAGAGCAGAGAGGAACAGAGCCGCCTCTACCCAGAGCAGCCCTGCAAACAACCACATGGTGCTTCCGGTCCTTTGTATATATTTATGTAATCCTCACAACAGTCTTACAGGGTTACTGCATTAGCTCCATTTCACAGTTGAGGAAACCAAGGTGACAAAGGTTTAACACAACTTGGTTGTGGCCCTTTGCAAAGGTAGGAAGGGATGGAGAAGGATTTCAAACAGACAGCTGGACTCTGGGGTTCTTGCTCTTCACCATGATGCTATTACACCTATTTGTAGATGCTCAACACCAATGTGTGGGATTAAACTAAATTTAGCAGGAGAGACCATTATAGCAAAGAGTAATTAACAAAAGATCATGATCCTCTGGGGTCCCTCAACCTCTCACTGTTCAGGGATCGGGGGTGTTGTTTTGGCAGTGCTGGGGGTCAAACCCAGGGCCTCACCTATGCTAGGCAGGCGCTCTGCCACTAAGCTACACCATTACCCCTGTTCAGTAGGCTCTGAATACAGAAAAAAAGGAGAGGTTGGAATAGGAAATTGGAAGCAAGAGTCACAGAAAAGAGCAGAGAAGTCTCTTTAATTAAGCATTTGAATTAGGCCTTTCTGCTGTCTATCTGGAAAACCACACACTCTCAGCTCCCCAGAGTTAATATTCTCATCCTCATTGCAAAAGCCTGACCTTGGGCAGATTGTCTGATTTCTTTGGTGCTGGTAAATCGCAACCACAAAGTCTATGACATTCCCTCCATGGAGAAGTGAAGTCTCTATCCCCTCTCTTTGATTCTGTTCTGGGATAAAGGGGCTTGTGATGGCTTGATCAAATGTTTGGGATGGAAATGACAGTACGTGACTTCTGAGGTTCAATCACAGGCCACAGAGCTTCCACTTTGGTGGCTAGGAACACTGGCTATTGGAGCCCTCTACCCGCCTCCTGGGAGGACGTGGCAACCCACTCCCAAGGCAATCCTGAAACAGTCAGCCATTGAGTTGAGTTGGACTCAACTCGATGGCATCTAAGAACAACAACAACCCCCCTCCCAGAAGTTTGACCATGCAGAGACCAGCGTGCCAGTGAGGACACATGTCAGCCTTCTGGTGGACAGGTCTGACCAAGCCCATCTTTCAGACTCTTATAAGAAGGTCCGCCAGGCCCAGCTCTTGGTCCACCTGCTTGAGTCACTTCCAGCCACCTAATTCAACCCAGCTGAATCCTCCCAGGGTAGAGAAGAACCGTCCTCCAAGCTACCTGTCCCGTGGAACCAGCAAGCCTCATAAATGCCTGTCATTTTATGCCATCGAAAATGGCCTGATCAATGCAATCCTAAATCACGAGAGCATGTGGGGCAACCTTACCCATCCGACGGGACTGGATGAGATAACCTGAGGATGAACGTTGGGGCCTGACGATACCACAAGTTTTTAAAGTGCTATTCTGACCCTGACTTGAAGCCCTGGCTAAGGGCAAGTCAGTTCTGGAGTAGATGATTCAGTCCACACTTCCAACCACCAGCTTTATTGGGCTCACACTCCTGACCACTCTTCCCCTAATGACCCCAGGGCCACATACCAAATAATCAAGGACAGTTCCTATGTCTCTGCATCTGCTGAAATGATTCAAATGAGTCAGTCCTAAACCTGCAGACCCTGTCTCAGCCTCTCCTTCCCATAGAAACCACAGTGCAGCATTCACCCACGGGGGAGTGGGGGTTCCCCCACTGTCCCCCCAGCAGACCAGTGCCCTGGGCCTGTTCTCCCCAGGGAGCTGTGAGTAATAAAACTGCAAAACTCCTCTTGCTTCTGCTCCCTTTATCCACCTCAGACCCCCATCCACACCCACAGCTGTGATTAAATAGTGGCAGGCAAGGTGTCATTCATCTGGGTTATCTTCTGCGCCTTTGCCCCTTCCATTTCCTGATTTCATATCACTAAGAAGTAGCCACACTTCTGGGCAGGCAAGTGTAATCAACTGGACTGGAAGAGAAAGGAAAAGAAGAATAAAGGCAGGTAAGCCGGTGGCTATGGGAACCACAGTGGCAGAGTGGGAGCAAACTGGGAGGTTCCAAGCAGATGCTCTAATGACCCTGTCCTGCATGCTGTAGTGAGGGACAGACTCTATGAAAATGTCTTTTTTTTTCTTTGTCATTGTGGTCCTTGAGTCACCTGCCATATTGGATAGCCTCTTGGCTCTCTGCACACTCACACAAACACACAACACACCTATATCCGGGGTGGATAAGCATCCAGTGGTTAAGATCTGGGGTTGTAGTGTTGGTGGATTTCTTCAGGGCGGCTTGCAGAGCCTCTGATGTCATGCTTCTCTGACTCCAGTGTGTGCCTGGATCACCCTGAGGTCTCACAAAGACCCGGAGCCAGCAGCTCTTGGGTGCATCTGATGGGATTCTCACTGATCCCCAGCTCACAGATCGCACTTCGGGCAGCAGCGAGAACGTGCTAACTTCCGGCCCCAGGGCATGACAGCAAAGGTCCCTGGGCTGTTTCTCTCTGAAGCTGGGTGAGCCCAGCTCTGAGGAAAACTCATCATTCCTGGATCCCCCACAGCCACTTAAACATCTACAAGGTGACCGTCTCCTCGCCCCTTCCCCTGCCCCAGCAAAATAGAATGAAAGAGACCCCAGGTGCCAGGCCCTGCTTCTGCACAATCCCGCAATGGAAATATCAGCCCAGTCTCTTGCCACGGGCCTATCCACAACTTCCTTCCAGCTGTCTCTTTATGTCTTCTCTTCCCCGAGCTGCTTTTCTACTTCAGCCTTGCTCAGCAGCAGCTCCTGCAAGAGGAAAGCAGGGCTCCCTGCGTGGATCACACCTGCCAGCTTCTCACCACATGACCTCCAAGCCAGGAGTGTAAATGGTCCTGGACAAATGTCATTAGCTCCCATTCCCTGCAGGCTTCCTCTGCTCCCAATTATGGAAATCTTCAGTGAGGATGGAGTGGAAGAGAGAAGGCATCTTTGCTTTTTAAAATCCAAGGATGGAGTCACAAAGACTCCCAATTCCCTCCAAAATGATTCTGAGTGTCTTTAATTCTGCAACTCCAGAAGTCACTTTCTGTTTTTCACAAGGCAATTAGCATGAGCTGTGGTGCAAATCTGAACCACTCCTGCTCACCATCGCCTGATGACCTACGTGGCTTAGCACATTTGGAAGAGGGGACCCAGGAAAAAATGTGGCTGGACTCTAAGGGAAGGAAGTTAGCTTGTCAGGTTTATCAGCGGGCCTCCCTGCACAAAGGGACTAATCCCAACAAATATGAAATTATACAGGCTCAGTGAGGAGCAGGGACCTCCAGGGGTTTGGAGAAACCCTTTAGAGTAGGAACCTTCAGAGAAATACTGTTTAACTGATTCGGTGCTGCGTCCACTGAGCATTTCCGGTAAGCTATTTTCCCCTGGGAGATCAATGCCCCTGGTGGGTGGATTTGGTCTTACATTTCCTTATAGTCCCTCCTGCAGTGGTTCTCAATCTTGATCATGAGGTAGAGTTCCTAGTGCTACTATATAATTATTGTAAATAAGAATACTTTTGGAACAAACCCAAATGCCTGAACACCCAACCTCCAGAAGCCACTTCCTTGTAATAGAATTGTCTGATTCTAATTCTCCATAAATTGCTTAACTACTACACATTTTTCTTGCATGGGTATTTTTACACTTCTTGTCTCACTGGTACACAGGCTCTAGTTTATTTTACATCACTGCTCAGGCAGCCTTCCCTTCTGTGACTTTGCCACACAATCACCATCCTCTCCTCTCCAACCTTCCCCCAAGGTGGAGCTGGTGGGACCATTACTGCTTTGCTTCTACTGACTTTACTTACTCTTCACTTCTTTTGCATGTGAGTTTCCTCATAAATCCTTATTATAAGGTTAGAACTTCATTGCCTGGATAACCTAGGTTGGTACATGGGCTTGGTAGCTTTTGCCCAAATCTTAATCCTACTTGGTCAAATGCGAACAATGTCCTTGGTTATCCCTTAGTCCTCCAGCTGGAAGACTGTAGATCATGAATTGTCCCCATCTGTGCCTGGGTCCACTTGCACACACCCCCTCAGTCTTCCCTAAATGCACTGTGTTGTTGTTGTTGTTGTTGTTGTTAGGTGCCATCAAGTAAGATCTGACTCATAGCAACCCTGTGATTTATAGGGTTTTCAATGGCTGATTGCTTCAGTAGTGGGTTGCTAGGTCCTTTTCCCAGTTTTGTGGTGCTGGGCATTGAATTCAGCCTCAGAAAGCAGAGCACAAGCACTCTACCAACTGAGCTAAACTCCAGCACTGCCTGTGGTGGTTGTTAGGTGCTGTCAAGTCAGTTCCAACTCATAGAAACCTTCATAGGGTTTTCAATGGTTGATTGTTTGGGGATTGATTCGGGAGTGGATTGCCATGTCCTTCCCCCATTTTTGCAGTGCTGGGGATTGAATCCACGTCCTCAGAGAGTGCAGAGCAGCACTCTACCAACTGAGCTAAACCCCAGCCCCTAGCATTGCCTTGACTCATTTAATTGGACTAATTCACCACACTATTTCCCTTCCTCCGATGCCAACATATATTGTCCACTCAACAACCAGGTAGTCCTGGAGAATGGATATCAGTGTATTGAGTTCTGCAATTGGAGTTGGAGACAGATGAAAGCAAAAAACAGAGAAGTGAGTAAAACAGATAATAGGACTGTGAATGGTGTCCCTCTTCCCCTTGCCAAGTTAAGGTTCTTTTAGTAGGGACAGGAAACAACTCGAATAGGATCCTGAGGGATGGGGAGTAATTACGAGAATACAAGGTGTCTCCTGGCACCCAACTGAGAGTGAAACAGACCCCCAGTCCTTTTCCTGAGGGGTTGGAGATGGGCCCCTGAACCGAGCCAGGCAGCGCTCCAGCCTGCATACTCTCTCCCCTGCCTCTTTCACTCTCCCTCTCTTTCCCAGATTTCTCTGCTTCTCTATTGGATCAGGCAAGCAGGCAGCTCCACAGCTCCTACCATTGCAGGTATGTATGGTACAGAGGCTAACAGAGACTTTGGTGCCCAAATCCTGAGTATCAGGGGCAAAATTCTCAACTGTGCTGGTTTCCCCCACTCCCAGCTGGGTAGGGAGTCTCAAGCAGGCAGAGTGAGGCTGGCCAGATGGCAGAAGGTCTGACACACCTCTTCCTCAAATCAAGGGCTCAAAGAAATGGTTTCAGTATCCCTTTTTCCACATCTATGTTACACGCACTCCCTTCTCTGCCTTTTTCTGTTCATTATGTTCAGCCTCTTGCTTCTTTCACCTTGGAACACAGGGCAGAAGTCTATCCAGAAACAGCTGATCTTGTGCAAAGCAGACATCGCCTCCTGGCAACATTCCGCATTTGAGGGGATCTTGAATATTTCTCCTTTCAGATGTGAAAGTACCCATGGGATCTGGGCTGGCTGTGGCAGGAAGCCACACTTTCCCCTCTTTGTTCCTGAGTGTCCCATGCTAGTTGGGGCAGCCCATGTGAATGCCCTTTGAGGAAATCAGTCACCGAGAAGCTCGCCTGGGGTAGTTAAGGCAGGTTAATGATCATCCGTCCCAAGGTGAGGGCATCCATGATAAACGTGCAAGGGATGGAAATGTAAAGCAATCAATGCTTTCCATTTTCTAGTTCATTCACTCATCCCATCTCGCAATCTTCCAGGTGAACAGTCAATTTGCCAAAGTTCTGGTTTTTTTCATTTTCTTGCTCTCTCGTTCATATTGTATAATGGAGGAATGAAAGGCTGAGACAGAAGATTAGTACAATTACCCCCTGGTGTATAAACCAGGAGAGAAGAGCATGTAAACAGAACATGTCAGGAACTAGAGCATTAGATGAGGTCGGGTAAAATCAGAACCCCAGGGATGGGTGGCAAGGGGCAGGGAGAATGCAGATGTTAGGTTTATGAGTAAAAATGAGTCACCAGATGAATTTAAGAATGAGTTTGTGAAAGTCCTGTATCAGCTATCTGTCATTGCCGTAGGCTGGTAACAGACAACCACAGAGCATCAACGGCATTCAACAATAAGGAGTTGCTCACCCACAAATGTCTGGAGGCAGCAAAGGCCCAACTATGTGGTTCCATGGAAATGCCAGCAGCTCACAGGTCAGGGTCAGCTGGCTGTCGGTTGATCCTGACTGGGCCCATCCAGGCATGCAGTTCAGCTGCTTGTTCCTGCATCTGTTGATAACCCATTGGCCAAAGCAAGTCACATGACCGAGTACAGTGGTGGAGGGTGGGGCAGGACACCCTGCCTTCAGTGCAGTGGGGGGACCTCAAATTCACAGGGCAAATGTGTGGCTGCAGGGAAGGGTGCAGGAGGGGCCATTGTTGCAATGAAGCAGGAGTTTCACACTTGTTGTTGTTGTTAGGTGCTGTTGAGTTGTGTCCTACTCATAGTGAGCCTCTTAGGGTTTTCAATGGCTGGTTGTTTTGGGATTGTCACAGGAGTGGATTGCCACATCCTTCTGCCATGTTTGTGGTGCTGGGAATCGAACTCGGGACCTCAGAGACTGCAGAGTGGCACTAAGAGTAACTGCTTTATCCACAGTTAGCACTGCTCTGACCTCTAATCTCTTGACTCTGGGCCGGGCCTGAGAACATGGTCCTTATGTCCAGCCCTGGTGGGCAGAGACATGCTGTGTGGCCGCAGGGGCTAGACTTCAGTAAGCAACACACCAGCAGCATGCAGAGAGTGGGAGTAGCAACATTCGCACAGAGATTGTGCACCTTGGTCCATTTTGTATTGCTGTAACAGAATACCCCAGACCAGGTGACTTATAAAGAACGGAAATTTATTTCCTCACAGTTCTAGGGGCTGGGAAGTCCGAGATCAAGGTACTGACATCTGGCAATGGCTTTCTGGCTGGGTCATCCCATGGTGGAAGGGCAGATGGCAACAGAACACTTTAGAGCAAGAGGGGGACAATCTCCCTTCTATAACAAACCCACTCTGCAATCTCAAACCCATTCTTGCAATATCATCAATCATCCATTCATGAAGGCAGAAGTTCCTAGTCACCTCTTAAAGGTTCCACTTCTCAACACTGTTGCATTAGGGATTAAGTTTCTAATGTGAATTTAGGGGCCACAGTCAAATGATAGCACTGTGGGTTTACCTTGACTTTAAACAAGGGTATCCAACCTTTTGCCTTCCCTGAGTTGAACTGACTAAAGAGGAATTATCTTGGGCCAAAGATTATATACCATAGTTAATGCATATACATAAAGGGGATGTCACAAAGAAAGTAAATGCTAAACACATATGATGTTAAAAGATTGTGTGGGGCTGCATCACTAACTGTCCTGGGCCACATGCTGAATATGACTGCCATATAGCTTCACATTTGTGTCTCAGTGCCCCAAAGACCCTTCCTTTCAACATTGATGTATGTATCTTTTGGGGGCAGGTGGAATCATATTGTGGGCAGCCAACTGGTCGTAAGAAAATTAATGACTACCATTGAAACAAATGTATTTTTCTACTGTTCCCTCCAAATAAATAAATAGATAATGTTAAACATATTAATAAAACATGGCCCTATAGTTCCTTTCTTACATAACTGTCACCCTTGTCTTATCAACAAGATGGATCCAATTTTTTTTTTTTAATTTTCCTTTCTGGAAGTCAAAATCCTTTCAGGTCAGACTACACCTGGAGGACTTCTAGTTAGTATTAAGATGCCTATTGACTTCTGTTCTTAGCTTTTGCTATCCCTTCCCTTCTCAGTTACATATTTAGGCTCTTTAAACTAATTAGAAAGTGTCCTATATGCATACAATAGAATATTATTCATCAATAACAATTGCAGTACTGATACAAGGATGAACCTTGAAAACATCATACTAAAAGAAAAAGGCCATCACAAAGGACCACTGTGTATATGAAATGCCCAAAATAGATAAACCACTAGACAGAACAGAGATTAGTAGTTTCCTTGGGGTGGGGAAGATGGACAAATTGGAGAGTGATGTCTACAAGGGATGGGGTTTCTTTTGGGGGCATGAAAATGTTCTAAAACTAATGGGGTTGATGGAGGCACAGCTCTGTCAATATACTGAAATCCATTGAATTGTACAATTTAAATTGGTGAAGCGCACAATATATAAAATATATCTCAGGGACAGGCACTGTGATGCATGCCTGTAATCCCAGCAACTTGGGAAACAGAGGCAAGAGGATTACAAGTTCAAGGCCAGAGGCAGCCTGCATAATTTAGTGAGACCCTGAATCAAAACAAAATATAAAAATTGGGATGGGGGTGCAGTCCAGTGGTAGATTACTTGCAAAGTATGTGCAAACCCTGGGTTCAACCCCCAAGTACAACAATAAATACATAAATAAACAAATAAATAAACAAATAAACAAGCAAATAAATAAAATCTCAGCTATTGTTGCTAGGTGTCATAGAGTTGGGTCTGACTGATAGTGACCCTATGGAAAACAGAACAAAACACTCCCCAATTCTGTGCCAGGCACACACTCCTTTTTTATGTTAAAGCCCATGTCCAAGTCCATGTTGCAGATGCCATGTCCATCCATCTGGTTGAGAGTCTTCCTTTTTTTGTTAACCTGCCACTCTCCCACACATGATGTCCTTCAGGGATTGATCCCTTCTGACAACGTGTCCAAAATATATAAGACATAGTCTAGCCATTCGTGGCTCCAAGGAGCATACTGGTTGCACTTCTTCTGGGACAGATTTGTTGGTTCTTTTGGCAGTCCATGGTATATTCAATATTTGTCTCCAGCACTATAATTCAAAACCATCAATTCTTCTCCTATCTCCCTTATTCAACATCCAGCTTTCAAAACTGTATGGTGTGACTGAAAATACCACGGCATGAGTCAGCCATGTCTTCAATGTGACATTTTTACTTTTCAGCACTTTATAGATGTCTTTTGCAACAGTTTTCCCCAGTGCAATGCATCTTTTGATTTCTTGACTGTGGCTTCCATGGATGTTGATCATAGAACCAAGTAAAGTAAAATCTTAGACAACCTCAATCATTTCTCCATTTATCATGAAGTTACATACTGACTCAGTTGTAAGAATTTTTGTTTTCTTGATGTTGAGGTGCAATCCATACTAAAGACTGTGTTCTTTTTGATCTTCATCAGTAAATGTTCAAATCCTCTTCACTTTCAGGAAGCAGAGTTGTATCATCTGCATAATACAGCTTGTTAATGAGTCTTACCCCAATCATGATGCCATATTCTTCATAAAGTCCAGCTTCTCAGATTATTTACTAAGTATAGCAATTGAAGAGGTATGGCGATAGGATATAGCCTTGATGCACACCTTTCTTGACATTAAACCAGGCAGTGTTTCTTTGTTCTGTTTAAATGACTGCCTTCTGGTCCATGTACAGATTCCTCGTGAGTACAATTAAGTACTCTGGTATTCCCATTCTTTGCAATGTTATCCATAACTTATTTTGGTCCAATGCCTTTGCACAGTCAATAAAGCATAGATAAAAAATCTCTTTTTTCAGTTAATAGCCATATGACATCAGCAATGATGTCCCTGATTCCATGCCCTTTTCTGAATCTGGCAGTTTCCTGTCTATATATTGCTGCAGTTGCTTTTGAATGATCTTTAGCAAAATTTTACTTGCAAGTGATATTAATGCTATCATTCAATAATTTCCACATTCAGTTGGATCCCCTTTCTTGGCAATAGGCACAAATATGGATCTCTTCCAGTCAAGTGGCCAGGTAGCTATTTTCCAAATCTCTTAGCATAATCAAGTTAGCACCTCCAGTGCTGCATCTGTTTGTTGAAACATCTCTACTGGTATTCCATCAATCCCTGGAACTTTGTGTTTTATCAATCCTCCAAAGAAGTTTTCACTTCATCCTTTCATACCATTGGTTCCTGATCATATGCAACCTGTTGAAGTGGTTGGTCATCCACCAATACTTTTTGGTATAATGACTGTACATTCTTTTCATCTTCTTTTTGTGTTTCCTGCATCATTTAATATTTTCCCTGTAGAATCCTTCACTTATTGCCACTCAAGGCTTGAATTTTTCTTCAATTCCTTAAGCTTGAGAAAAACAGACCATATTCTTCCCTTCTTGGTTTTCTATATCCTGTTCTTTGTGTGTGTCATTATAATATGTGATTTTGTCTTCTTGAGCTGCCTTTTGAAATCTTCTATTTAGTTCTTTAACTTTGCCATGTTTTCCTTTTACTTTAGCTGCCTGACATTCAAGGGCAGGTGTCAGAGTCTCTTTTTAAAAATTTTGCTTTAAAGTAGCAGGATACAAAATTAACACTCAAAAATCAGTAGCCTTCCTTTATACCAATTGTGAATAGGAAGAGAGGGAAATTAAGGCAACAATCCCTCTCACAATAGCCCACCAAAGAATTAAATATTTGGGAATCAAACTAAATAAAAACCCTGAAGATCTCTGCAAGGAAAATTTCAAAACATTAAAGAAAGAAATCACAGAGGATACTAGAAGATGGAAGGACCTCCCCTGATCATGGATTGGGAGAATCAATATTGTAAAAATGGCTGTAGTACCAAAAGCAATTTACAGAGTTAATACAATTCCCATTAAAATCTCAACATCAGACTTTGCAGAAATAGATAAAATAATCTAAAAATTCATATAGAAACACAAAAGACCATGCATAGCTAAAACAATCTTAAATCCCAATATTAGTGCAGGTGGGATTGCAATACCTGATGTTATACTACAGGGCTATATCATCAGAAACAGCTCAAGAAACATCTTGAAGACCATAAAACAGAATTGAAGATCCAGAGATACACCCACAAAACTACAACCACCTAACCTTGACAAAGGGCATACAATTGCTCAGTGGAGAAAAGATAGCCTCTTCAACAAATGGTGTTGGGAAAATTGGATGTCCATCTGCATAAAAATGAAAATAGACTTGCATTTCTCAATTTGCACAAGAGATAACTTGAAGTGGATAAAAGAATTAACAAACTGGACTTTTATTGTTGTTGTTAGGTGCCTTTGAGTTGGTGTCCAACTCATAATACTATTGTCAGTGCTTCTCTGCTATTCATAGGGTTTTCAATGACAGATTGTTTTTTGGGAGTGGGTTGCCAGGTCCTTCTCCCAAGCCTACAGCACCTAGTGTTCCCAGGTGGTCTCCCATCCAAGTACTAACCAGGCCCAACCCTGCTTAGTTTCCCAGATCAGACAGGATTGGACACCAGAGTGGTATGGCTGCAGGCCAAATGGGATTACATGAAATTAAAGTGCTTCTGTACAGCAAAGGAAACAATCAACAGAGTTAAGGAAGAGCCTACTGCATGGAAGAAAATCTTCACATCCTACATATCCATCAGAGAACTAATTTCTAGAATTTACAAAGAACTCAAGAAAACAAATCCCAAGACAACAAATAACCCACTACACAAGTGGGCAAAGGAAACAGACAGTTCTCAAATGAAGAAGTGGGGCTGAGAAACACAAGAAACTATGCTCAAAATCCCTAGCCATTAGGGAAATGAAAATCAAAACAACTCTGGGATTCCATCTAACTCCAGTAAGAATGGCCAAGATCCACAAAACATATAATAACAAATGCTGGTGAGGATACAGAGAAAAAGAACCCTTTTACATTGCTGGTAGGACTGTAAATTAGTTCGGTCACTTTGGAAATCAATATGGAGATACCTCAGAAAACTAAAAATAGAACTGTCATATGACCTACCTATACCATCCCTGGGAATATACTTAAAGGGAAACAAGTCATTATACTACAGAGACATTTGCATCTCCATATTTAATGCAGCACTCTTCACAACTGCAAGTATATGGAACCAACCAAGATGCCCATCAACAGAAGAACAGATTTAAAAAATTGTGGTACATATACACAAGGGAATTTTATTCAGCAGTAAAAAATTATGAAATAATCTCATGTGCACTAAAATGGATGGAACTGGAGAATATCATCTTAAGTAAATGAACAGGAGCTCAAAAAGAGAAACGCCATATGTTGTCACTCATATGTGGGAGCTGAATCTTACTTAAAGGAAGAAAAAAAAAATATATATATATATGTATGTATGTATGTATTTAAACTTAGCTAAGAAGGGAAAATAAAAGCAGAGTAGAAAGAAGGCAGGAGGGGACTAGAAAAGGGAAGCGAAGGTTGTGGAAGGTAGGAAGGGGAGGCGAAACAATGTAAAGGGATAAAGGGGGAGAAGTTAATCTCAATGTAAATGATGCAACTTCATGACTACATGGGAAAAATAGAGGAATATAACACATAAATGCATAGGAGATTTACTACTTATTAATCAAAAGTTTCCATAAACGTTGGTTAATGAAAGTGTAACCAAAATGATATAATAGTTGCACAATGAAAAAAGCAAATGCTATATTACTCTGTATATCAACATTTATCAATAAAGAAAAAAAGGAGAAAAAAATTGCTTTTCTCACCTCTCAGGTTAACCATGGAATGCACGCCACTTCTGTGTACCCTCTAGGTAACTTTTCTGCAAGGTATCTAAAGGAAAAAGGGAAAAAGAGTCATATACAAAAAGAAAATCCTACACAAATAGTTTCTTATGTCAGAAAGAAGTGTCCCAGTTTTAATTTTTAGATAGCTACTGCGTGCCCACATGTTCACTCCTACACTAACGTTCAGGGCTCTCACATCATCCTTCAATCTGCATTTTGAAGTGCTACGGGGTTTCAGGCCACCAGAAGTCTTTTAGGAAACAGATTTTACAGGGATTTTTGTATCCCTAACAATTTAGAACTAAACATCAACAAAGCAAAAATCCTTATGACTGGGTCAGTATGCAACTTCACAATAAATGGAGAAAAGATTGAGGTTATCCAAGATTTTACTGTGCTTGGCTCTATAATCAACACCTGTGGAAACAGCAGTCAAGAAATCAAAAGACGCATTGCTCTAGGAAAAGCTGTGGCAAAAGATCTCTTTAGAGTGTTGGAAAGCAAAGATATCACATTGAAGACGAAGGTGCGTCTGACTCATGCCATGGTATTTTCAGTGGCATCATATGGTTGTGAAAGCTGGACACTGAACAAGGGAGATAGGAAAAGAATTGATGCTTTTGAATTATGGTGCTGTAGACATCTATTGAATATACCATGGACTGCCAAAAGAACCAACAAATTTGTTCTAGAAGAAGTGCAACCATAGTGCTCCTTGGAAGCAAGAATGGCCAGACTGCATCTTACATATTTCGGACATGTAGTCAAGAGAGATCAATCCCTAGAGAAAGACGTCATGTTTGGGAGAGTGGCAGGTCAACGCAAAAGAGGAAAACCCTCCACAGTGACTCCAACAAAGGGCTTAAACATATATAAGATTGTGTGCCTGGCACAGAATCGGGAAGTGTTTCGATCTGCTGTACATAGGGTCGCTATGAGTCAGACTTGACTCAATGGCACCTAACAACAGCAACAATTTAGAAAAAGTCCTTCCCAAGACACCTTTGCCTTGATTACACTGCACATTTGTCTTTGTTCATCTGCTGTATTCTCACTTCATTTATTAAAAGATTGAGTCAAAAGAAATGTGACATCCCCAGAGCACCCTGGGGCCCTTGGCCATTTCTTTATTTCTCTTACTTGAAAAAGCAATGGCAACTTTGTTGAGTAATGATATCTACAATTTACTGATCATGCTAGTATACCATGAGCTACAGATTAAATAAATTTTTATGCAGGAGTCAGTTAAACTTAGCAAAGAAGGGACAATATAAAGAGTAGAAAGAAGGAGGGAGGGAACCAGCAAAGGGAAGCAAAGATTGCGGAAGATGGGATGGGGAGGAGAATCAATGTAGAAGGATAAAGGGGGAGAGGATAATCTTAATGTAAGCCATGTAACTTCATGAGTACATGGGAAAAATAGGGGAATATAACCCAAATATGCATATGAGTTTCACTACATATTAGTCAAAAGGTTCCATAAACCTCGCAAGTTGACAAAAGTATTACTAAAAGTGATGTAATAGTTGAATAATGGAAAAAGCAAATGGTGTAATATCTGTAGTCCACCAACATTTACCAATAAAGGGAGAGAAAAATGCTTTTATGCTCTGGAATTACCTAAGACCTGACAATTATTTCAGAGTTCCTTCTAAAACAAAAAATTTAAGGAATAATGTCATGAGGGTGAGGAAAGGCAAGGGTAGAAGAGTTTGAAAGCATAAAAGGAATGGCAAAGTTCTGAACTGATCATTGTGAATAGTGGAAGAGTGTGTATTGGCTGAGAAACATCATAGAATCATGGGGTGCTTTTGAGAGCTCATTTGAGATTGGAGATTGTAAATAATGGTGGTTACAGTCCATCTTATTGAGAGACTCCCCTCAACAGCCCTCAGCTATCTGAATGCCAGTAGATAATTGGGTTCATCCAAGGTTGAAAGGCATGTATTGAAAAGATGGAAGAACGACAGAGTTTGATCTATTGAAAAGGATGGTATTCAATTCCAAACAAGAAGAGAAGGAAATTTCAGGAAAGATACCATTCATGATAACCCACCAGAAGATTAAATACCTTGGAATCAATCTAACCAAAGACCCTTCCGATCTATACAAGGAAAATTTCAAAACATTAAAGAAAGAAATAGCAGAGGACACTAAAAAATGGAAAGACCTCCCCTGCTCCTGGATAGGGAGAATT
>VMDO01021866.1:0-34566 GCA_007922755.1 Pedetes capensis | reverse complement strand
CTTCCAAAATAATTTAAATATCATTTCTTATTGCTTATTTTTATCTACTAGTTATATCAAATCCTAAGATGATGCAATAAAATTCTTATATTCCTAATACATTGATTATCTTTAGGTGATATTTTTTATGTATTCTAGCTTATTGTTTTTCATAAACTATATTTTTAATCATGGTATAATATCCACCCTTATTGGCTGCTTTTCTTGATAAATTTTACCCTTCCTTATATTAATACAGTCATTCTTGATTTTCTTTAATTTGTGGGTTCCTGCCATCCCTTCACCCATTGCCTTAATTTAAAATTTATTCATCACTCATTTTTTTCTTTGAAAGAGTATATATCATTTTTGCTGTTTTTTTTTTTCCTGAGCCAATTTTTTTAAAGGCAGAGTCTCACTATGTAACCCAGGGTGACCTCCAGTCACAATCCTCCTGTCTCCACTTTCCAGATCTTAAGTTTACAGGTGTGCAACACCATATCTAGTAACCAATCTACTATTTAATAGGTATATTCAATTCATATGGGTAATAATTCTATTCTTTCCAGAAGATTTTCTTTTCTATTTTTCTTCATTGTGTAAGCTCATGGTCAAAAGCTGCACCACAAAGGGATTGAGTGGAGAACAATAACCCAGCAAACAACAATGACTCAGAAAACACAATTAATACTTATCTTCATACTGAGTAGTATTGAAGTCTGATCAGACTGCCAGGCTTTGTTCTGGAGAATTGAGCACCCTGAGTGACTATTTATATACTGAGCTACACTGCCAGGTCAGTGGAGCAAATTTGAACGTCAACCAGCCACATCCTAGTCCCACTTGGACACAGCAAATACTCCAACTAAAAGAATACAGGAGACTATTATATCCAACCAATACATGGATATAGATGTGAAAGCCCCAAGGCAGAAATACAAGAAATATACAAAAAAAAGACAATATCACTCCTCCAAAAGTTAACAATTGCACATGTATGGATTCCAATGAGGGTGAAGTGGACAAAATCCCAAAGAGTTAAAAAAAATGATTATAAGAATGTTCAATGAAACCAAAGAGGACATGGATCAATTCAAAAAGAATACAAATAAACAGCTAACTAAAATAAGAAAGACAATACAGGATATGAAAGAAGAATTCAATAAAGAAATTAAAATACTAAAAATAAACTCTGAGGTTTTAGAAATAAAAACCTAAATGAATCAAATAAAAAATTCACTGGAATCCCTCACCAATAGACTGGACAAAGTGGAAAACAAAATGTCATGGCCTGAAGACAGGTAGATGAATTAGAAAATTTAGAAAACAATAAAGAAAACAATTGAAAACTACTAACACAATATACAAGATCACTGGAAAATGATTAAAAGATTAAATTTACTAATCATGGACATAGAAGAAGGAGAAGAGGTATAGGCTAAAGGCATAGAAAATATATTCAACAACATAATAGCAGAAAACTTCCCAAATCTTGGGAAAGGAATGATAACTCAGGTTCAGGAGGCATTTAGAGCTCCAAATAGACAAGATCAGAAAAGAATTTCCTCACATCATATTATATTTAAAACTTCAGGTATACAGAACACAGAAAGATCCTTGAAAGATACAAGAGAAAAATGCCAAGTCACAGGTAAAGGAAACTCATTAGAACAACAGTAGTTTCTCAACACAAATTCTAAAAGCTAGGAGGGCATGGAATAATATATTTCAAGCCCTGGAAGAAAGTACCTGGCAGGCTAGAGATGTAGATCAGTGGGAGAGCATGGACAAAGCCCAGGATTGAATCCCCAGCACAACCAAAAAGATGAAAATAATGAAGAAGAAGAAGAAGAAGAAGAAGAAGAAGAAGAAGAAGAAGAAGAAGGAGAAGAAGGAGAAGAAGTAGAAGAAGACGAAGAAGAAGAAGAAGAAGAAGAAGAAGAAGAAAAGAAAGAAAGAAAGAAAAAAAAACTGCCAACCCAGATTATTTTATCAAGCAAAGCTATCCTTCATAATCAATGGAGAAATGAAAACATTCCGTGACAAACACAGACTGAAAGAATTCATAACCACTAAGCCAGCACTACAGAAAATACTCAAAGGAATCCTACATTCTGAAGAAAAAAAAAGATAAACACAAAGATGAGAATATGGGAAATAAAAGAAATATCACTAGAAGAGTGGACTTTAAAAATGAGGATTAGGAAAGTATCAAACAACACAAAAAAAACAACAAAATGGCAGGAATTAATACATAACTTCCAACAATAGCTCTGAAAGTTAGACTCTCAATTCTCCAATTAAAGGATATAGGTTAGAAGAATAGATTTAAAAACAGGACCTAAATATTTGTCTCCAAGAAATGCACCTCACTGGTAAAGGCAAACAACCTTAGTGAAAGGATGGAGAAAGATTTGCCAAGCAAATAGAGCTAGACATCAAGAAGGAGTGGCTATACTCATATGTGTCAAAGTAGACTTAAACCAAAATTAAAAGAGATAAAGGCACTTCATGTTGATAAGGAGAATAATCCATCAAGAGGATACAATAAATATAAAGATAAATGCACCAAATATATGTGCACCTAATTTCATAAAAGAAATGCTACAGGACATACCCCCACATGTCTGTCAGTTTACTGCACTGTGGTGGCTTGTGTGTTGCAATGATAATGAAAGCTATGCCACTAGTATCTCAGACACTAGCAGGGTTACCCATGGTGGACAGGTTTCAGCTGAGCTTCCAGACTAAAACAGACTAGGGAGGAGGCATCGGCAAACCACTCCTGAAACAACTAGGCATTGAAAACCCTATGAATAGCAAAGAAACACTGTCAAATATAGTGTCAGAAAATGAGCCCCCGAGGTTGGAAGGCACTCAAAACACTACTGGGGAAGAGTTGCTTCCTAAAAGTAGAGTCTACTGTGATGATGGAAATGGATTAAAGCACCAGGGACTTCCATTTCCTGATGTGGCACAACTCAAACTGATGAGAAACAAATGTAAACATCCATTAATAATTGGAACATGGAATGTACATAGTATGAATCTAGGAAAATTAGAAATCATTAAAAGAGAAATGGAATGCTAAACATTGACATTCTAGTCATCAGTGAACTATAATGGACCGGCATAGGCCATTTTGAGTCAGAAAATCATATGGTCTACTATGCTGGGAATGATAAATTAAAGAGAAATGGGGTTGCATTCATCATCAAAAAAGACATTTCAAGATGTGTCCTGAAATACAGTGTTGTCAGCGATAGAATAATATCCATACGCCTACAAGGGAGGCCAGTTAATATGACTATTATTCAAATTTATGCACTGACCACTAAGGCTACAAATGAAGAAAGGGAAGATATCTACCTGCTTCTGCAATCTGAAATAGATCAAACATGCAATCAAGACATACTGATAATCACTGGTGACTGGAACGCAAAGGTTGGAAACAAAGAAGAAGGCTCAGTAGTTGAAAAATATGGTCTTGGTGACAGAAACAAAGCTGGAGTTTGCATGATAGAATTCTGTCAGACCAAGAACCTTTTCATTGCAAATACATTTTTTCAACAACCTAAACAGAGACTATACACATGGACTTTACCAGATAGAACATACAGGAATAGAATTGACTACATATGTGGAAAGAGATGATGGAAAAGCTCTAGACCAAATGTGAAAACAAGACGCTGATGTGGATCAGACCATCAATTTCTCATATGCAAGTTCAAACTGAAGCTGAAGAAAATTAGAACAAGTATATGTGAGCCACAGTATAAACTTGAATATATCCCACCTGAGTTCAGAGACCACCTCAAAAATAGGTTTAATGCATTAGACACAAATGATAGGAGACCAGAAGAATTGTGGCATGACATAAAAGATATCACTCAAGAAGGAAGCAAGAAGTTCTTAAAAAGACAAGAAAAAAAGAAAGACCAAATTACATGTCAAAAGCGACAGTAGAACCTCCCCTTGAATGTCAAGCAGCTAAAGTAAAAGGAAGACATGATGAAGTTAAGGAACTAAATAGAAGATTTCAGAAGGCAGCTCGAGAAGACAAAAAACAAATATTATAATGACATGTGCAAGGAGCTGGAGGCAGAAAACCAAAAGGGAAGAACATGCTCTGTGTTTCTCAAGCTTAAAGAAGTGAAGAAAAAATTCAAGCCTCCGGTCACAGTAGTGAAAGATTCTACAGGGAAAATGTTAACTGATGCAGGAAACATCAAAAGAAGATTGAAAGAATACACAGAGTCATTATACAAAAGAGAATTGGTAGATGACCAACCATTCCAAGAGGTTGCATATGAAGAGGAACCAATGGTGTTGAGGGACCAAGTAGAAGCCACCTTGAAAGAACTGGCAAAACACAGGGCTCCAGGAATTGATGGAATACCAATACAGATGTTTCAACAAACAGATGCAGCACTGGAGGTGTTGACATGTTTGTGCCAACAGGTTTGGAAAACAGCTACTTGGCCAACTGACTGGAAGAGATCCATATTTGTGCCTATTCCCAAAAAAGGGGATCCAACCGAATGTGCAAATTATCGGATAATATCATTAATATCACACACAAGCAAAATTCTACTAAAGATCATTCAGAAGTGACTGCAGCAGTATATAGACAGGGAATTACTGGAAAATCAAGTGGGATTCAGAAGAGGGAGAGGAACCAGGGACATCATTGCTGATGTCAGGTGGATATTAACTGAAAGTAGAGAATATCAGAAAGATTTCTATCTATGTTTTATTGACTAAGCAAAGGCATTTGACTGTGTGGATCATAACAAATTATGGATAACACTTCGGAAAATGGGAATACCAGAGTACCTAATTGTACTCATGAGAAATCTGTACATGAACCAGGAGGCAATTGTTCAAATAGAACAAGGAAACACTGCCTGGTTTAAAGTTGAGAAAGGTGTGCTGTCAGGGCTGTATACTTTCACCCTATCTCTTCAATTTATACGCTGAGCAAATAACCCGAGAAGCTGGACTTTATGAGGAAGAACATGGCATCAGTATTGGAGGAAGACTCATTAACAACCTGCATTATGCTGATGACACAACCCTGCTTGCTGAAAGTGAAGAGGATTTAAAACATTTACTGATGAAGATCAAAGATCATAGCCTTCAATATGGGTTACAACTAAACATCAACAAAACAAAATCCTTACGACTGGGTCAGCATGCAACTTCACAATAAATGGAGAAAAGATTGAGGTTGTCCAAGATTTTGCTTTGCTTGGCTCTATAATCAACACCTGTGGAAGCAGCAGTCAAGAAATCAAAAGACGCATTGCTCTAGGAAAAGCTGTGGCAAAAGATCTCTTTAGAGCATTGAAAAGTAAAGATGTCACATTGAAGACAAATGTACGTCTGACTCATGCCATGGTATTTCCATTTGCATCATATGGTTGTGAAAGCTGGACAATGAACGAGGGAAACAGGAGAAAAATTGATGCTTTTGAATTGTGGTGCTGGAGATGTCTATTGAATATACCATGGACTGCCAAAAGAACCAACAAATCTGTCCTAGAAGAAGTGCAACCAGAGTGCTCCTTGGAAGCAAGAATGGCCAGAATATGCATCTTACATATTTCGGACATGTAGTCAGGAGAGACCAATCCCTAGAGAAAGACATCATATTTAGGAGAGTGGCAGGTCAACACAAAAGAGGAAAACACTGCACCGGATGGATTGACACAGTGTCTGCAACAATTGGCTTAAACATAAATAAGATTGTGTGCCTGGCACAGAATCAGGAAGTGTTTTGATCTGCTGCACATCGGGTCCCTATGTGTCAGACTCGACTGGACAGCACCCAACAACAACAACAACAACAACAGGACATAAAGGCACAGATCAACCTCAACACAATAATAGAGTATCCCACTCCCATCAACGAACAGATCAAGACAAACAGCCGCAAAGAAACACCAGAGTTAAATGACCCTGTATATCAAATGGACTTTAATAATATCTACAAAATATTCCACCCCAAATCAGCAGAGGACACATTTTTCTCAGAAGCACATGGAATCTTATCTATAATACATCGTGTTTTAGGAAATAAAGTATTAACAAATACAAGAAGATCAATATAACTTCGTGTGTTCTATCTGACTACCATGGAATAAAACTAGAAGTCATAGGACATAAAGGTACAGATCAATCTCAACACAATAATAGAGTATCCCGCTCTCATCAATCAACAGATCAAGAAGAGAAACTACAGAAAATGTGTAACCACATGGAGATTGAATAACACACTAAGGAATGACCAATTGGTTATCAAAGAAATTGGGGGGAAATTAAAATTTTTCCCAAACCAAATGAAAATGAAAACACAACATACCAAAATCTATGGGATGCAATAAGAGAGGTTTTAACAGGGAAATATACAGCTATAAATGTTTACATTATAAATTCAAGAAATCTCAAGTAAATAACCTATTCATATACCTTAAGGTCTTAGAAAATAAGAAAAATCCAATCCAAAGGGACCAGTTCAATGATCTGTTTGTTAAATTTTCATATGCTCAGGATCAGATTTCTGCAGGCAGATGTAAGAGGTAAGCACAAAAGTTTGTATATAACTTTATAAGATCACTTTGTCAAGATCCTTTCTCTTTTTAAATTAACCTTCTATGGTCTTTGCTCAGGCCAAATGCTATATAGTTAGTATACAGTTTTTACAAAGTTTGTGGGAGAACTAAAATAGCAACATTATTATTTAGCATATATTCCTTACATAAAATAATGAGTTTCATTATGACACTCTCATATATGTATACGATATTTTTTTATCTTATTCCTCCGCCATTATTCTCTCCTATTCCCCCTCCCTCTTCTATTTCTCTCCTTCCTCTTCTCCAATCATCCCCACTCTGGTTTCAAGTTTTATTTTTTAAAGTCTAGATTTCACATATGAGCAAAAACATTCAATATTTGTCTTTTTGAGCCTGGCTTATTCCAGTTAACATGATGATCTCCAGTTTCACCTATTTTCCTGCAAATGGTAAAATTTTATTTTATTTTATTTTGATAGTAGGGGGCTGAACTCAGGGCCTATATACTTGGCAAGCACTCTACCACTGAGCTGCACCCCTAGCCCCTTTTCAATTTTTTATCTTGAGACAGGGTTTCACTAAGTTACATAGGCTGTCTCCACCACCAGAGTCACAGGGATTGCAGGCCTGTGCCACTATGTCCAGCAATTTTATTATTCTTTATGGCTAAATAATACTAAACTGTTTATATATCCCACATTTTCTTCATCTATTCATCCTTTAGTGGGCACCTAGGCTGATTTCATAACTTTGCTATTGTGTATAGCTCTGCAATAAACATAGATGTGCCAGTACCTCTTCTTGATTTCATAAGTACTTTCCAATTTCCTTGGAACACTCCTTTTTTGTTCTTTCATTCAGAAATGTAGGATTTTCCTACCTGGATCAGATGTACATTGCAACAATTACATCCAGGGTCAAATGGCAGAAGGAGCAAAAGAAAAGGTAATCTTCCTGCCAAATTCTGATCTGCCTTCCAATCCATTGGCTATTATGTACTTTGTAGAGTACAGAAATTACTGCTTTATGCACTCTGATCAGTTTTACAACAGTGTTCAGTGGAAGAGAAATGGTGAAGTGTACTTACTCTGTTTAACCTGGAACTGGAAAACCAAATCTTTTCCAAAATGGTAAAACATTTCGATACTTTGGAATTTCTATAAAATTGTACACTGAAACAGTATACCTGACGTGATCTCAGGGTTGAGGACTGACCACCCAAAATCTATGCCACTTTCTAAGCAGCACACTAAAAAAACCTCTAATTAAAATGCTGATACAATTTTAAAAGTATATTAAAATCTAAACGCATGGAACTACTATAGCAAATATAGGACTTTGAAAAAGAAAAAGGGAAATGTACTTTGATGTAAAAGGTATAAGAAATAATTGAAGGTAAGGTTGCTGAGTTATGAAGATGGGGGCAAAATACACCAAGATCAAGCAAGAATAGCATTACAATTTTTTTCTAAGATAAAGTATGTAACCAAGAGAGAAAATGTGGAGTGAATGAGTACATATGTGTGTGTGTGTGTGTGTGTGTGTGTGTGTGTGTTTCTCCATTACAATGAAATACCTGAGGTAAGCTATCTTTATAAAAAAAAAAAAAAAAAGAAGAAGAAGTTTGCTTAGCTCACAATTTTAGAGTCTGAAAGTCCAAACAGTATGGAGCAGGTTCTGGTGCAGGTCCCATGTGGGATGCCAAGAGCACACACAGGAGGAAAAATCACATCTGCAAACAGGAAGCCAGACAGTCTGGGTGGGGCAAGGATCAGGCTTTTGTAACATTCCCCTCACAAAACTAACCAGGGTCCCACAAGAAATAGCTTAATAACTTCCACAGGAATATCTGCAATTGACCTAAGAAGCACCTAACAGATAAATCTTGAGGAAGGAACCACGTCCAACGCATAATACTATGTATAAAATATGGTCTTATACATCCACTATCTTACACAGTCCTTTAATGAATACAACAGAATTCTGTTACATTTGTTGTGTTAGCATACTTTGCATTAGCCAGTATTATTTGATGGCTAAAAATATGTATAATGGAAAAATTTGCATTTGAATCATTGAAATTTCTTTTATGCTAAATCATTCCTCAATATAAAATTACATATGAGGTAACACGTAATACAAACATGCATTATATCAGAGTACACATCTCTCCAATTTTACCTATTTTAAAGAAAAAAAGTTTGTTTAGAGAGTTTAGAGAGGGCACACATCAAGGTCTCTCTGGGATCCTATGGGATAATTGCTTAAACACTAAATAATATGGGCTGTGATAACTTAAAAATAAATCATTGTCAATGATTTTATCAAGAGAAATTGTACGTAAGTGTGATGTTCAAATTCTATGGCTTATAGTTAGCAGATAGATATATAACTATGAAATTAAATCATAATGACTTTTAGAATGATAGTAAAGTAGAATATTTGACTTCCATGAATTTTAGTAAGTGTTTTGATAATCCTAAGAGCAATTGAATGTCAAAATAATAACCAGAGTCTTATGGGCTTATGGCTATCAATATAAAAGTGTTTTGTGTCAAAATCATAGATCCCTAGTGAAATTTCAAGAGATCAAATGAAACAATAGGTCCTTTACAAAGCTAACTTCAAATTTTAATTCATGGGTAATTTTACATAAAAAAGGGCCAAATGGTAAATATTTTTGGTTTTGTGGACTATATGGTTTGTTGTATACAGTGGGCCTTCTGTACCCATGGGTTCCATATCCACAGATTAATCCAACCATAGATATAATTTTTAATTACATTACACCAAATATGCATATACCTTTTGCTTGCCATCATTCTCTAACAATATAGCATACCCACTATTTACATAGCATGTATGTTGTATTATGTGTTATAAATAATGTCAAGATGTTTTTTAAAATACAAGGGAATATGTTGTAGGTTGCATGTAAATATAATGCTATTTTATACAATGAATTTGAGCATCTACAGATTTTGATATATAAGTGTGGTAGGGGGAATTCTAGAATCAATCCTCCAAGGATTCCATGGGATTACTGTGGTCAAATCTGTCATTGTACCATAAAAGTAGTCATAAACAATATGTAAATAAATGAGCATGGCTGTATTCCAGAAAATCTTTATGCACAAAACCAGGCAGCAGTCCAATTTAAGCCAACAGGCAGCAGTTAGCTGACTCCTTATTCAATGAAAAAGTCATAAATTGTTTTACTTAACCCTCCAGGGCTCAGAAACAATACCATAATGATTAAGATTCTTTACCACTTGACTCAATACCCATATATTTGAGCAGCATCATGTACTGCTTATAGAGAAAGAAACACTATTGTCATGGTAACTGTGAAGGAAGCCATGCTACATAACGTGGAAGCTATTTTAAATGATGTTCACAGTAAAATAATGGACAAAATTACCAATTATATACCCATAGACCTAATAAAAGAAGTGGGCATTCTAAGTTCATATACTTATAAATGACTTATGGAGTAAATTAACCCATAATTCTAACATGTACAAATATCTAACTCGTTACAGTTATAAAATGATTTTAAGAGGTATATTAAATCTTTTTCTCTCACTCTGTCTCTCTTTGGATATATACACATATATGTCAATAATTACATATAGATAAAGGGTAGTATTTTGAAAATCCAGTCACATTTACTTCTATTTATTAATAGTTCTGGTTTAATGTATTAATTTCATTAGCATAAAAGTTAAATCATCTTAATTTTTAATAACCTCAGGAGAAAATAATTCCTCTATTTAGAACAATCTCCACAAATATATTTTATGCTAATGAGAATCTAGAAATATCAAAGGGATGACAGGAAAGGTAAAATGGATATGTTTCCAATTTCACAACTATTAAAATCCTTGTTCTTGAAAACTTCTTAACAACTTGGGAGGAGTTCATGTATGAAAGTACACAAGACATCACTGTAGCTATAAAACCTTAAAATGATGCTATCATCTTAGGAAGAACAAGAAAACTAAGGAAAGAATCATTTCTCACCATTCACATCAAATAAAACTCAAGAACAGAGAAAAATTGGCCCGTGCCTCAGTGGAAGTGCCTCTGCTTGCCAACCTGTTTATATTTCATTACCTACTAGCTCACCAACCTACATGGATATTGAAGAAATACGCACTGACTTAACCATAAAAGGAAATAAGTAGTTCAAACAGACAGACTTTGTGAGTAATCAAAACAAGACTTAGCATAAAAGGTTTCTATCCTCCTAAGAAAAGACTGACTGTTCTATAGTCATTGAAACAAGTGACCATTGATCTAAGTGATCAATAATAGTTTCACACAGTACACATGCCTCTGTGCTCTGTTCTGTGATAGTAGATACTGCAAGCACATCTCTCCCATGATTACCAAGTAATAAAATCAATGTTTTGTTTAAAATGCTGAATGGTGGCCTTGCCTTTGAACAGGTGGTGTCTATTAAATTCGATGAAAGAGGAAGGAAGGAAGGAAGGAAGATAAGACTTTAGTATAAAAAGTGATTAAAAGTCTTAAGAAAAATGCCTTATGGGACAAAAAGGACTTTCTGAAACCAAACTGATTTTTTTTTCAAATTTTAAAAGTCAATTTCCATTGAGTAGGAAAGAGAATGAATGCATTGTAAAACTGAATTTGTGATTTGGGCAGATTAAATATGGAAGGAACTTAAAAAAGTAATAAAGTACACAAGAAACTAAAATGAGACTCGAGAAAGCCAAATCTAGGTATTTTATAGTTATCTTTTAAGGAGAGTTAATAAATGCTAAGTTTAACCTAGGAGGTGAAAGAACTGTACACTAAAAATGATATGACATAAATGAAAGAAATTTAAGGCATAATTAAATGCATATATAGCCCATATTCACAAATTGGAATAATTAATATTGATAAAATGTCCATACCATGCAAAGTAATCTTCAGATTCAATGTGTTACAAGACAAAATTACAACAAATCTAGTTTTACAGATCTTAATTGACTTTGTTTATGAATCAGACAACAATCTAGACCAAAATGGTACAAAATGCCCCACTCCACCAGGTAGCCAGGTTGTATTTATAGTATTTATACTCAAAGGAAAGAAGTGATATACAGAAACAGAAGTTAGGCACAGACAGACAAATTTTTTACAGCTCCCATGACTTATTTGAATACAGTTTGAATATTTGGCCAGTTATGATTATCTAACACTCTGCTACTCATTACAAGAGTAGTTTACCATCTGTTTACACATCAAGTGGGGTTATAGTTCACTATGTATGGATAAACATCATAGCCTAATTTTAAAATGTACGGAGGAGGCTTTGTGTCAAACTTAACAAATATAATTCCTATTAAAATTCCAGTGGCATTTTTTCACAGAATAGAAAAACCAATTCTAAAATCTGTGTAGAATTATAAAGATACTGCATGGTCAAAGCAATCTTCAGAACAAAGAACAAACCTAGTGACATCACATTCTCTGATTTACAACAATGTTTGAAAACTGTAGTACTGGCATAAAATATGCAAATAGGCCTATGGAACAGAATTGTTGTTGTTAGGTGCCGTCGAGTCAAGTCCGACTCATAGCAACCCTCATAGGGTTTTCAATGGCTGACTGTTTTGGGATTGCCTTGGGAGTAGGTTGCCACATCCTTCTCCCATTTTTTTGTGGTGCTGGGAATCGAACTCAGGACCTCAAAGACTGCAGAGCAGCACTCTACCAACTGAGCTAAATCCCAGCCCAATGGAACAGAATAGACAGCTCAAATATGAACATATGCATATATATTTAACTAATCTTTGACAAGGGCATCAAGAATACACAATGGGTGAGAGAAAAGTCTCTTCATGGTGCTGGCAAAACTGAATATCTATGCACAAAAGAACAAATTTGGAGCCTTGCCTTATAGCATACGAAAAATTCAATTCAAATGCCTGGCATGGTGTTGTGGTACTCAGACGTGGCAGGAAGATAATGTGTTCAAGGCCAGCCTAGCCTACATAGATAGTTGCAGACTAGCCAGCCTGACATACATTGAGACTTTTCCTCAAGAAAAAAATCCACTCAAAATGGACTAAAAACCTTTAAATATAAGATGTTGTTGTTGTTGTCAGATGCCTCAAGTCGGTATCCGACTCATAGCGACCCTCATAGGATTTTCAATGGCTGACTGTTTCAGGATTGCCTTGGGAGTGGATTGCCAGGCCCTTCTCCCATTTTTGTGGTGCTGGGAATTGAACTCGGGACCTCAGAGACTGCAGTGCAGCGCTCTACCAACTGAATTAAATCCCAGCCCCTTTAAATATAAAATAGGATACTGAAACTCATAAAAGGGGACATAGGAGAAAAGCCCCTTCACATTTGTCTTGGTAATAATTTTTTGAATATAATACCAAAAGCATATGCAACCAAAGCAAAAATAAACAAGAACTACATCAAATTAAAAAGCTTCTGAGCAAAGGATATCATAAAATTATAAACAACCCATATAATGGCGTAAAATATTTGCAAACCATATATCTGATAAGAAATTACTATCTAAAATATGTAAAGTAGACACAAATCTCAGCAAAAAAAATACCTATTTTTTTTTAAAAAAGCAAAACACCTTAATGGGTATTTTTCCAAAGATGTACAAATAGCCAACAACACTAATCATCAGAAAAATGCAAATAAAGCCCACAATGAGATATTACCTCGCTCCACAAGAATAGATATCAAAACGATAAAAAATATGGCTGGCAAAAGTATTCAGAAAAGGGAAATCTTGGACCCTATTGGTTGGAATGTACATTAATACAGTCATTACAGAAAACAATATGTTGTTATGGTTAGCTGTTATTGAGGCTGGTCTAATTCATACTGACAACAGAACAAAATACTCCCTCATTCTGTGCCAGGCACAAGATCTTTTTTATGTTAAAGCCCATTGTTGCAGCCACTGTGTCAATCCATCCAGTGGAAGGTCTTCTTTTTTTTCATTGACCCACCACTCTCACAAACATGATGACCTTCTCAGGGATTGGTCCTTTCTCACAATATGTCCAAAATATGTGAGATGCAGTCTACCCATCCTAGCTTTCAAAGAGCACTCTGGTTGCACTTCTTCTAGGACAGATCTATTCATTCTTTTTGCAGTCTGTGATATGTGCAACATTTGTCTCCACCCTCATAATTCAAAATTGTCAATTCTTCTCCTGTCTCCGTTATTCAACATGCAGTTTTCACAACCAGTATGATGCAACTGAAAATATCATGGCATGAGTCAGGCTCACATTTATCTTCAATGTGACATCTTTATTTTTCAACACTTAAAGAGGTATTTTGCAACAGCTTTTCCCAATGTAATGTGTCTTTTGATTTCTTCAGTACTGCATCCATTGGTGTTGATTTTAGAACCAAGTAAAGCAAAACCTTGGACAACCTCAATCTTTTCTCCATGTATCATGAAGCTGTGTACTGACCCAGATGTAAGAATTTTTGTTTTCTTGATATTGAGGTACAATCCATTCTGAAGGCTGAGTTCTTTGATCTTCATCAATGAATGTTTCAAATCCTTTTCACTTTCAGCAAACAGAGTTGTGTTATCTACATAACTCCGGTTGTTAATGAGTCTTCCTCCAATCAAGATGCCATTTTCTTCATAAAGTTCAGCTTCTCAGATTATTTTCTCAGCATAGCAATTGACAAATATGATGAAAGTATACTGCCCTGATACACACTAGTCTTGACTTTAAACCAGACAGTGTTTCCTTATTCTTTTCAAATGACTGCCTCCTGGTCCAGAAACAGATTCCTCATAAATACAGTTAAGTGCTCTAGTATTCCCATTCTTCACAATGTTATCCATATTTTTTTGTGATTCACACAGTCAATGCCTTTGCATAGTCAATAAAACATAGATTAATATTTTTCTGGTATTCTCTGCTTTTAACTAATATCCATCTGACATGAGCAATGAGGCCCCTGGTTCTAAGCCCTCTTCTGAATCTGGCTTGATTTTCTGCCAGTTCCTTGTCTATATACTGCCGCAGTCACTTTTGGATGGTCTTCAGCAAAATTTTATTTCATGTGATATTAATGATATCATTTAATAATTTCTACATTCGGTTGGATTCCCTTTCTTGGGAATAGGCACAAATATGGATCTCTTCTAGTCAGTTGGCCAGGCAGCTGATTTCCAAATCTCTTGGCATAAACCAGTTCGCACCTCCTGAGCTGCATCTGTTTGTTGAAACAGTATTCCATCATTGGTATTCCATCAATTCCTGGAGCCTGGGTTTTACCAAATCCTTCAAGGTAGCTTCCACTTCTTTCTTTAGTACCATTGGTTCCTGATCATATGCAACCTCTTGAAATGGTTGGTCATCACCAATTGTTTTTTGTATAATGACTCTGTGTATTCGTTCCAACTTCTTTTGATGTTTCCTGCATTGTTTAATATTTTCCCTGAAGAATCTTTCACTATTGCCACTGGAGGCTTTGATTTTTTTCTTCAAATTCTTAAGCTTGAGAAAAACAGAATGTGTTCTTCACTTTTGATTTTCTATCTCCAGATCTTTGCACATCATTATAATATTTGATTTTGTTTTCTTGGGCTGCCTTGTGTAATCTTCTGCTTACTTCTTTAACTTCATCATGTGTTCCTTTTACTTCAGCTGCTTGATATTCAAGAACAAGTTTTAGAGTCTCTTTTGTCATATAATTTGGTCTTTTCTTTTTCTCCTGTCTTTTAAAAAACTTTTTGCTTTCTTCATGAATTTTGTCTTTGATGCCATGCCACAACTCATCTGGTCTTCAATCACCAGTGTCTAATGCATGAAACCTGTTCTTGAGGTAGTCTCTGAATTCAGGTGGGATATATTCAAGGTGACACCTTGGCTCTGTACAATTGTTCTAATTCCCTTCAGTTTTAGTTTGAATCTATATATGAGCAGTTGATGGTCTAATCCACAATCAGCACCTGCTCTTGTTTCTTACTTTTGATATTGAATTTTTCCACCATCTTTTTCCACAAATGTGGTTGTTTGATTCCTGTATGTTCCATCTGGTGACTTCCATGTGTATAGTCACCATTTATGTTGGTGAAAAAATATATTTGCAATGAAAAGTTCATTGGTCTGACTAAATTCTATCATGCAATCTGGAGCATTGTTTCTGTTGCCAAGGCTATATTCTCCAACTACTGAGCCTACTTCTTTGTTTCCAACTTTTGCATCCCAGTCACCCGTAATTGTCAATACAGCTTGATTGCATGTTCATTCTATTTCAGATTGCAGAAGTTGGTAAAAATCTCCCCTGCCTTCATTTGTAGCCTTAGTGGTTGATGTGTAAATTTGAATACCATATATCTGTCAGATTGCCATATTGTGGGGATTTGTGTGTTGCTGGGATACTGAAAGCTATGCCACTGGTATTACAGATACCAGCAGGGACCCCCATGGTGAATAGATTTTAGTTGAACTTCCAGACTAAGACAGACAAGGGAGAAGAACATGACTAACTTATTCCTGAAATAATTAGCCATTGAGAACCTTACAAATAGCAGAAAAACACTATCAGATATAGTCCAAGAAAATGAGCCCCCTAGGATGGAAGACACTCAAAAGATGACTGGGGAAGAGTCACTCCCTCAAAATAGAGTCTGTCTTCATGACAGGAATGGAGTAAAGTCCCAGGGACCACCACTGGCTGATGTAGCATGGTTCAGAATGAGTAGGAACAACTGTAAACATCCATCAATGATTGGAATGTGAAATGTATATAGTATGAATCTAGTAAAATTAGAAATTGTCAAAAGGGAAATGGAGTGCATGACATTGACATTCTAGGCATCAGTGAGCTAAAATTGACTGGCATGGGTCATTTTGAATCAGATAATCATATGGCCTACTATGTTGGGAATGACAGATTAAAGAGAATTGGGATTATATCATCAAAAAAAAGAAAATATTATGGAGGTTCTTAAAATTAAAATTTGAGCTGTGACCCAGAAATCTCACTACTGGTTATATATTCAAAACAAATAAGAGCAGTACCTTGAAGAGATATCTGTATTCCATATGTTCATTGCAGCCTTATTCAAAAGACTGAAGATATTGAAACAATGTAAATGTTCATCAATGGATGAATGAAGACAATTTGGTATATCTTTAAAAAGAAGAAGGAGGAGGAGGAAGAAGAGGAGGAAATTCTACCATCTGTCATAACATAGATGAGCCTGGAGGATATTACACTAAAAAAATAAGCCAAATACATAAAGACAAATAGTACACAATCAGAATTGAATTTATGTGTGGATTCCAGAAAAGGTGAACACATAGAAGCAGAGAGTAGAACAGCGATTTCCAGGGCTAGAGTGGTAGAGACAGGAAGATGTCAACCAGAGGGTGCAAACTTTCACTTGTAACATTTACCAGTTCTGGGATCTAATGCCCAGCATCGGTGGTTGATAGATGCATTGTGGTAATAGTTATACCATGTATGCATATGTAAAATCATTATATGCCTTGAATATATATAGTCTTTATTTGCCAAATAAATATTTTTAAATTCAAAAAAGTGAAAGAAGATTTTGATTAAACATGGGAAAATGAATGCCTATCTACTCCCTCCAACAACTCCACTAAAAATACAGGAAAAGAATTTCTTATGTTGTTAACCTGAGAAGACAAAGAGAACAAGAGAGGTGATAGCAGATAAGAAATTCAATAAAATTTTGGAATCTGAAAGTCAAATGAATGAAAATAAATGACAACAAAAAGATTAAACCAAAGCCTACAGGAAGAAAACAACCACAGTTACCCAATTTTGTGTAAATTTCAACAATATGAAGGTATTTATAATTTTTAAATTAAAAAAAAATATTTTTGCCAGGCACAGTGGTGAACACATGTCATCCCAGTGACTCAGGAGGTAGACGCAGAAAGATTATGAGCTCAAGGTCAGAGGCAGCCTGGACAACTTAGTGAAACCCTGCATCAAGCTGAAACATTAAAAAAGAGGTGGGGTGCTGTGATAAAACCATGACTATTATACAATATAAAATGGAGGTTTGCAAACAATTTGTTTAGTTCATTTGTTAAGCAAGGGAATACAGATATTATAGCCAATTCAAAATAGTAAAAACGCACAAAAGTTTATATCGTGGAGAGCAGGGGTTCCCCACCCCCAGGCCACACACCAGCAGGACTGTTAAGAAGGAGGCCACATAGGAGGAGATGGGTAACAGGCAAGTGAGCAAACTTCACCTGATTTACAGCCACTCTCTATCACTCACATTATTGCCTGAGCTCTGCCTCTGGTCTATGGAAAAATTGTCTTCCTGACTAGTCCCTGTTTAGCAAAGAGATTAAGGACTGCTGGAGTAGAGGAATAGTGACATGAATTTAAAAATGGATTGAAAAACTGGCTTCTTCCACAGAAAGGGAGAGTAAACAACAAATTTCATCTCCACTAGACTAAATTTATTTGTATTTTAGGAAAAAAGAAGTACTTGTATGACTGTCAGTGTTCTACGAGCAAACTTTTATCTCCACACAGGTGCATATCCCTATGGATTCAAATAATTTTTAGAGGCTCCAGCACACCACTGATTGATACCTGGTAACATCTTTCACTAATTACAAAGCCTTAAACTTTTCCTTAAATTAGGTATCTTATTAGAAGTCATGTAAATAATAAATGAAAAATTTAGGATTTACACCCTAACCTTAGTGACCTATGCTATTACTTCTCTATATTTTTCTTTTCTTTTCTTCAAATGCCTTGCAAGAATTATTCCCAGATGTGTTCCCATGTATAATTTATCTTATCCTAACCTCAAATTCCCCCACATGTCTGTCAGCTTCTACATGTTGCTGTGATGCTGAAAGCTATGCTACCAGTATTTCAGATACCAGCAGGGCCACCAATGGTGGACAGGTTTCAGCTGACCTTCCAGACTAAGCCAGCTTAAGGAGGAGAACCTTGAAGTCTACTCCTAAATCAATTATCCATTAAAAACCTTATAAATAACAGAGAAGCACCATCAAATATAGTGCCAGGCTGGAAGACATTTAAAAGGTGACTGGTAAAGAGTTGCTTCCTCAAAGTAGAGCTGACCTTAATGACAGGAATGTAGTAAAGCCCCTAGGACCTCCAGTCACTGATGTGGCATGACTCAAAATGAGAAGAAACACAGTGGATATAACAATGGGCTGAAACATAAAAAGGAAGATTGTGTGCATGGTACAGTATCATGTAGTGTTTCATTCTGTTATTCATAGGGCCTCTGTGAGTTGGACCTAACTTGAGAGCACCTAAAAACAACAAAATCTCAACCTCAATCTAATTTTAGTCTTTACAATCCTATTGAAAATTCCCTCATTTAGGTCATCAACAAATTGTGTATCCCCAGATCCAGTTAGCACTCAGTCCTTATCTAATATCAAAAGCATTAGACAGTACAACCATTCCTTCTTTCTGAAGTACTATTTGAATTTTCCTTCCTTGGTAACATCCTCTCCTAGTTTTTTTCCACCTTATCTCACTCCTTTTCAGCATTCTTTTCCTGCTTTTCATTTCTGCTCATCAGTTAAATAGATAAGAATGTTCAATTGCTCAATACTTCTGTTTAGATGACATCTTTTCTATGTAGACTATTTCCATTTTCAATAATCATTCTCCATGATATATCCAAAACTGGCATTCCAGGCTTATCATGTCTGATTGTTAAATTGATATATTCAATGGAAGTTCATTCAACAAATACCTTTTGCCTATTTGCTGTATGCCATTTATTTTAATACCAGCTTGGGTACCATCTGATATAGAATTTCTTACAAGTACTTAAAAGTAGCAACTGAAATAATTTCAAGCTTTTATTTCCCCCAGTTTCCTATCAGAGTAATGGAATCTCTACACATCAAGTTTCTTATGACAGAAAGCTGAAGTGATTTTTTATCGTTCCCTCTCCCTATGCATTTATATCATTACCATTTTCAGACCTTATTGACTGTACCTTATAATTATGTCCTATATCAATATGCTGCACCTTGTTCCTCCTCCCATCAAAAGTTTGTTATAGTAATTTCTTAAAACAAAATCAGAGAGGACTCAAATAAATAAATGATTGTGTTAGTCAGCTGTAACTGCTATAGCAGAAAAACCAACCTAAACAAACTCATGAAGATTTATTGGAAGTTCACAGTTAGAGAATCAGTCCAGAATGGCATCAGAGCAGGCACAATGGTGGTAGTGAAAATCACCACCTCTGGAAAATGTCTTCACAGCATGGTAGGACAGGAAATAGAGTTTACTGGAACCAGGAGATCAAGTAAAGACTGCTAAAGGCCTGCCCTTGTAATTTATTTCTGCCAAGCTAGATCCTGCCTCCCAAAGTTCCATAACCTCCACAAATAGTGACACCACATGAGGACCAAACATTTAAACACATGACCTTTGGGGGACATTCAGATCTAAACTATAACATTCCACTCCTGTTCCCCAAAGGTCCATGGCCAGCTCATAATACAAAATGCATTTAGCCCAACTTTAACAGTTCTCAAAGGCTTAATAGGCTTAATCATGCTTAAAAGTCCAAATCAAACTTTCCACTGAGACTCAAGGCAAACTTAGCTGTGGGTCCCTGAAAAACATAAACTAGGTTACATTCTCCCAACAATGGCAGAGTAAGCACTCCCATTCCAAAAGGCAGGAACAGGGGTCATAGAAAGGAAAAATCATTGCATAGCAAGCCCTGTATCCCACTAAATAAACAAACTCTGTCAGTTTAAGTCTGGCATCTGACACATGTGTCATCATCTGGCATTCACTGAGCATGAACAGGCTTTAGTGGTTCTGTTCCTCTGGCATTGCCATTTGCAGCATAAATGGCCCTCCTTGGCTGGTTCTTCTTCTTGTCAACAGCTTCCCTCAGCAGACGTTTCATATTTCTGGCATCTCCAACACTCTGGGGGCTGCATTGCAGTTTAGGCTTCACTCTGAAAGCTTCATGCATCCACACTTCAGGGGATCTCTATAGCACATCCAAGTCCGGTCACATTGCCTGGCCTTGCAGGCTATTCTGTGGAATGGAAGCATCTATCACCGTTCACTCTTGTATTCTGCCTGCCTGAAAAACCATCACCATGTAGATAATATCAAGAGTTACTGCTACCTCAAGAGGTAGCTGGGCCCCTTTGGACCATGGCTGCAGTGGTGGCCTTTACATGCCTAAGTTCTGAAGCCATGTCCTAGGTGACTACTTCCAGGCAGGGTGTCCAGGAAACACTTGCTTTTCAGACACTCCCTTTTCAAATATGTTTTTAGTCTGAAACCCTGAAATCTTAGATAGGATGGATCTTACTGACTCCTTCTCTGCTTCTAGGCCATCTTTATTATTTTCCTCAATGGTGCTTAACAACAACATCTCTTTAACAATTATGGCCTCCTTGTCCAAATAGGCCCTGTTCACAGTAGCTTTAAAAAAGACCTCACCACCATGGCTTTTTGTTGTTTAAACTGCACATTTTCCAGATCTTCCTTTTCTGCTATTTTTCTATTTTTCCATAAATCTAGCTGAGCACAGCAAGCAGTAACCAAGCCATGTGCCCTACATCTTGTCACTCACATGACACTTCCTCTGCCAAGTTAATTAGTTCAGAACTTTTGACCTCATTAAAATAGTTAGGGTATGGATAAAATGCAGACAATTCTCTTCCCTCGAATATAAGACAGATCACCTCTAGTCCAACATCCAATAGAGTCCTCATTTTCCTTTGAAACTCTGAGTCTCATCTGCATTTTTAAGGGTAGTGACAATCGAGTCATACTTATTCTCACCAGAACTGCCCCTCAAGCCCTGCCAAATAACTAGTAGTAGTGATGAAAAGGCAGACATTATAACATATACCAATGAAATCTATAGTGTCATTAAAAAATATTTTGAAAATTTATATTTCAAAAAACTGAAAAACCAGTTAAAATAGATTAATTCCTAGACATTTATTACTTACCAAAATTAAATAAACAGGATATAAACAACCTAACAAATCTATTAAAAAAGCAATGACATTGAAGCATTTATAAAGGGAGTGCAGCTTCTCATATACCCTTGACCAAAGAACGGTCCTCCTTCCATGGGGGATGGTCGTCCTCTTCCACCTAGTGCACAGCTTCAGGAGGGATGCACATGGAGCAGTGAGGGAGGAAGGGGACACCTGCCTAGATAATCAGATCAGTCAAATCAATCCTGGTGATCAGTGGGTGATAGATGTCACAGCCAGATCACATGCATATCCTGTTCAATCAATTTCAGACTGTAGAAGGTGCTAAAAATCTTTAACTTCTTCCTGTGTGGCATTAGTACTGGGTGCATAAATATGAATAATAGTCATATTAACTAACCTTCCTTGTAGGCATATTGATATTATTATATCACTGACAGCATTATACTTTAGGACAGATCTTGAGATGTTCTTTCTGATAATGAATGCAACGCCATTTCTCTTTGTCATTACCAGCATAGTAGACCATATGGTTATCTGATTCAAAATGGCCAGTACAAGTCCATTTTAGCACACTGATACCTAGAATGTTGATGTTTACCTGCTTCATTTCACTTTTGATGATTTCTAATTCTCTTAGACTCATACTACATACATTTCATGCTCTAATTTTTGATTGATGCTTACAGTGGTTTCTTCTCACTTCAAGTCACGCCACAGCAACAAATGGAGGTCCCAAGGACTTTATTCCATTCCCATCATTGAGTTGACTCTACTTTGAGATTGCAACTCTTCCCCAATCATCTTTGGAATGCCTTCCAACTTGGGAAGCTCATTTTCTAGCAGTATATCTAACAGTGTTTCCCTATTATTTACAGAGTTTTCAATGACTAATTGTTTTGGGAGTAGGCTGCCATGTCCTTCTCCCTAGTCTGACTTAGTCTGGAAGTTCAACTGAAACTTATCCGCCATGGGTGATCCTGCTGGTATCTAATACTTGTGTCATAGCTTTCAGCATCATAGCAATGCACAAGCCCCCAAAGTATGACAAACTGACAGATAAGTGAGGGAATATAGCACATAGAGACAAAAATCTCATGATCATCTCAATAGATGCTGGAAAGACCTTTGACAAAGTTTAACACCCTCATATGATAAAAACCGTGAAGAGACTAGGAATAGGAGGAACATACTTCAACATAGTAAAAGCAATATACAACAAACCTATAGTCAACCATCCTACTAAATGGGGTAAAACAAAAAGCATCTCCTCTAAAATCAGGAATGAGACAAGGGTGTCCATTCTCTTCACTCTTATTCAATATAGTGATTGGACAAGTAGCCAGAGCAATAAGGCAAGAAGAAGAAACAAAATGAAAGGAAGAAGAGAAAAGGAAGGAGTCAAGATCTCCCCACTTGCAGCTGATATGATCTTATGCTTAAAAGACCCTAAAGACTCCACCAGAAAATTCTAAGAACTGATAAATAATTTCAGCAAAGTAACAGAATACAAAATCAGCATGTAAAAATTAGTTGCTTTTCTATGCACCAATAATGAACAGGCTGAGAAGAAATGAGGAAAACAATCCCATTCAGAATAGCTTTAAAAACAATAAAATATCTAGAAATAAATCTAACCAAGGGGGTGAAAGACCTCTACAATGAAAGCTTTGTAACACACTAAAGACTAATAGAAAATGGAAAGACATCCATGTTCATGGATCAGAAGAACTAATATCATGAAAATGAGCAGATTACCAAAAGCAATCTAGAGATTTCATGTAGTCCTCATAAGAATTCTAACGACATTCTTCACAGAAATAAAAAAAATCCAAATAGTCAAAGCAACCCTGAACAGAAAGAACAATGCATGAGGTATCACAATACCTGATTTCAAATTATACTACAGAGCCATAGTAACAAAAACAGCATGATGCTGGGATAAAAACAGATGAGTAGACCAATGGAATAAAAGACCCAGAAATAAACCCATGCAGTTTCATCCACCTGATATTTGACAAAGGTGGTAAAAACATGTCCTGGGGAAAAAATAGCATCTTCAACAAATGGTACTGGAAAAACAGGATATCCACACACAGAAAACTGAAACTAGATCCCTCTATCTCACTCTGTACAAAAATCAGTTTGAAATTAATCAAAAACCTTAATGTAAGGCCTGAAACTTCTAAATAGCTTGAGGAAAACATAGATAAAATATTTCATGATACAGGCATAGGCAAAAACTTTCTGAAAAGGACATCAATAGCTCAGGAAACAATAGAAATAATTGACAGATGGAACTGCATGAAATTTAAAAGCTTCTTCACTACAAAGGTGACAATTAACAGAGTGAAGAGACAGTCTACCAAATGTGAGAAAATCTTTTCCAGCAATAAATCAGATAAGAGATTAATATCTAGAATATATAAAGAACTCAAAAAATTAAATACCAAAAAAGCAAATTATCTAATCAAAAACTGGGCAAATGTATTAAATAGACAAAAATGAAGAAATAAAGGCCAGGTGAAGTGGCGCATGCCTCTTATCACAGCACTCAGGAAACTGATACAGGAGGATCATGAGTTCAAGGCCAAAGGCAGTCTATGTGACTTAGCAAGATTCTATCTCAAAAAAAAAAAAAAAATGTGCGGAGAATGCAGTCCAGTGGTAGAGCACTTGCAAAGTATGTGTGAGGTCCTGGGTTCACCTTTCAAGTGGTAAGAAGGAGGAGGAGGAGGAAAGAAGAAGAAGGAGAAGGAAAAGAGGAGGAGGAGGAGAAAAAAAGGAGGAGGAAGAGGGAGGGAGGAAGAGAAGGAGGAAAAATACAAATGGCCAATAAACATATGAAAATAAAAAATGCTCAACACCTTTAGCTATCAGGGAAATGCAAATCAAAACTACATTGAGACACCATCTCACCCCACTCAGAATAGCTAGCATCAACAAAACAAATAACAAATGCTGACAAGGATACCATGAGAAAGGAACCTTGTTTGTGGCTGGTGGAAATGTAAGGTATTGCAGCCACTATGAAAATCACCATGTAGGATCTTCAAAACATCAAAAATAAAACTGCTGTATGACTCAGCTATACCACTCCTCAGTATATGCCTAAACAAATCTAAGTGAACACACCACAGAGATACTTGCTCATTCATGTTTACTCCAGCACTATTCAACAGCACCTAACAAAAAATGACATTCACAATAGCCAAGAAATGGAAGCAGTCTTGGTGCCTGTCAACAAATGAATGAAGAAAATGACACACACACACACCCACCCACCCACACACACACACACACACACACACACACACACCATGGAGTTTTACTCACCCATAAAGAAAAATGACATTATGTCATTTGTAGGGAAATGAATGGAACTATACACCATTATTTTAAGGAAGTAAGTGACACAGAGAGATAATTTTTTCTCTCATATATGGATGCTAGATTTTCATATATATGCATATATATAATATTTTAATATTTATGTCATGAATGTAGAAGAGAAACTGAGGGGAGAAAGGGAAGTAAAGAGAGGAAAAAGGGAGCAATAATAAAAGGTAACGAGGGGAAGAGAAATATGTGTTCTTTCATTAGCAAAATCTAGATTTAAATATATTTGTATATACAAGACATGCAAGTAGGAGGGAGATCATTTGTGAGGAGGGAGAAAATCAGCTGGAGGAGAACACAGGCGACATGAGAGTATAATGGGAGGTGAATATGAGCAATGTACAATGATATAGATATATGGAAATATCAAAATGAAACCCATTAATTTGTACACTAAAAAATCCCTAAAAATAAAAATAACTAAAACAGAACCAAATATGAAAAACCTCTGGTCACACCACTAGTTCATTTTAAATGCTTTCACAGAACCCCATCATTCCTAAAATTGAGTCTCAAATTCTCAAGATGACATCTCAGATGCTGCTCTTTCTCATTAAGGTACCATGTTTTTCTTTAAGTCCTTCAAATGTGAGATTCTGTCTCTCTTGTTGGAAAATTCCCCTATAGGCCATTTCCTCTTCTTAAAACACTGTCCCTCAATCTTATATTTGCAAGTTCCCACTTATCCTTCAGGTCTCAGCTTAAGTTTTATTTTTTCAGAAAACCTTCCTGAGCTGAGAACCTACCTTGGGTCTTCCTGTGTTATTCTGCACAGAAATCTATATTTCCTCTTGCGTTACTCATCAAACAGTCAATCATTTCTTCAAAGTTTATCTTTATGGTACAATGTTCATATTCTTTACATTCTTAACACATTATTGTTAAGTGTTGTGGAGTCGTGTCCAACTCATAGTGATCCTGCGTATAACAGGTAAAAGTAACACTTATAGTGCTTCTTTGCTATTCATAGGGATTTTAATGCCTGATTGTTTTTTGGGAGTGGGTTGCCAAGTTTTTCTCACAAGCCTACAGCACCTGATGTTCCCAGGAAGTCTCCCGTCCAAGTAATAACCAGGCCTGATCCTGTTTAGTTTCTGAGATCTGACAGGATAGGATGCCACATTGGTACAGCTGCAGGCTCTTGACACATAAAGGGGCTATATACTTATTAAATATATGTATCTGATATTTATATAAAACATGCCTATGATATGCTACCATATTTCTCACCACTTACCTGTTTTTTTTTTTACATTTAATGTCTTAATGATCTGGTTGTCTTTTGTGCATGTGCCCATACACCCTCTCCCCCACATACACACAATATAAGGAGTAACTTGCATGGTTTGGGAATCTTGAATTAGAAAAGGGTTAAATATACAATAAACATTACTAATTCTTGCTGGAAAGGCAAGTAATAGAGCAAATATTTTAATGTTAGAGTGATCATTTTCAGTGGATACTCATTGTATTTCAAGTGATTTGAAAATAATTGCCACATAAGTTTCTTTGCAGTACACTTTTCCAGCAATTAAAGGGAACAGTGCCTGACCTTAAGTATTCAACAGGTGCTTAGTGTGGATGCCTAGTTATCACTGTCTTAAATTTTTATAGACTCAAAGCTCAAGTTATATCAACCAGGATTTTGTCTAGGAAATAAAACTGTCATTATGAATTTGTCCATTAACTGGAGATATATCAACTTCCAGAAGAGTATATTGATCTTCTTGTAAGTAGTTCTTCAGCAAGGATGACATGGTTTTCTCGACAGATATTTGCTCTCTTATAAGCTCTGGTAGTTCATAAGAGCTCTAGAAAGAGTCAATTTCTGTCTTCCTCATAATTGCATTTCAATTTTCTAGAATAGAAAAGTGGCAGAGTGCAGGAGTTCAGTAAAATTAGTTGAATTCAACTAGTAAATAATATGATGCATATAAAAATTATGCAAAATGAGGTAATTCTATATATAAATATTCAATTCAAATGACTGATCAAAATATACAGTAACTCCCCACTTTATGTCAGGAAATATGAATACAGTAGCCAAGAAAGTAGATACTTCCAATGATTTTATCTACATGTTTATACAAATGAAAAAATTAAATGAATTTTGGTATTGATAGTCCATGGATTTTATATACATAATCAAATGGATTGATTTAGATTTTTTAAAAGCTAAGTGAAGTATGTTATTGCTGTTGTTGTTAGGTGCCGTCAAGTTGGACCCAACTCATGGATACCCTCATAGGTTTTCAATGGCTGATTGTTTTGGGATTGCTTCAGAGTGGATTGCCATGTCCTTCTCCCATTTTGTGCAGCTGGGGTTCAAACCCAGGTCTTCAGAGAGTGCAGAGCAGCACTCTACCAACTGAGCTAAACCCAAGCACCAAGTAAAATATAGCATTTCAATTTTATTGTTTTTATTTTCATGAAAGAAGGCATCTGTTTTCACTAGATATTGGAAGGCTATTATATTGTTCCAACAAGCTGATCTTCAAGTTGATGAAACAGAGCAAGTTAAAGGTTATGTCCTACAGATCACACAAATGTTTATGACCATCTTAATGAGTATGGACATTCACAGATGTAAATCAATGAAATCATTTACTACGTGGCTAAGTCTTTCATTCCCCCACGTGTCTCTCACCTTGTCTTGCTGTGGGGGCTTGCATGTTGCTTTGATGCTGAAAGATATGCCAGCATCACAGCAACAGAAACCAGCAGGGTAGACAGGTTTCAGCTGAGCTTCCAGACTAAGGCAGACTAGGAGAAGGACCTGGCAGCCCATTCCCAAAGCAACTAACCATTGGAAAACCTTATAAATGGCAGAGAAGCACTTTCAAATGTAGCACCAGAAAATGAGCCCCCCAGGCTGGAAGGCACTCAAGAAACAATTAGGGAAGAATTGTCTCCTCAAAGTAGGGCCAACCTTAATGAGAAGAATGGAATAAAGCCCCTAGGACCTCGTTTTGCTGATGTGGCATGACTCAAAATGAGAAGAAACATAGAGGCAGCAATAATGGGCTTAAATGAAAAAGATTATGTCCATGGCAGTGTGGGGTAGTGTTTTGTTCTGTTGTACACAGGGTTGCTATGAGTCAGATTTGACTCAAGGGCACCTAACAAAAGTAATTGATTATGTGGTTTTTCAGAAATGTATTATTATAACAAAGTATCTTGAAATGTAGTAAAAATACTCTTGTTTGTTGTTAGGTACCATCAAGTCAGGTCCAACTCATATCAACCCTATGTACATCAGAAAAAAAAGAGGCACTATATCTGATAGTGCTTTTCTGCTCTCCATCAGGCTGATTGTTTTGGAGTGGGCTGCTGGGTCCTTCTCCCATTTTTGTGGTGCAGGGGATTGAACCCAGAGCCCCAGAGCATGCAGAGCAGGCACTCTACCAACTGAGCTAGCCCAAAAATAATCTATGAATATAATTGGCCAATATCCATAACCCTAGCTTACCTTATTAATCATTTGGAGTAAGAAAAGTATATTTTTGGCAACAGAAAAATTTTCAGAATAGAAATCTTTGTACAGTTACAATTAAAACTCTAATTCTAATATATGCTATAACACTGAATAACCTTGAAAACCCTATGCTAAGTAAATCAAAGTAGACACAAAAGGACAACTATTGTATGTTTCCACTAACATAAGGTGCCTAAAACAGTCAAATTCACAGAGGGAAAACAGAATGCAGAGGCCAGGAAGAGGAAGTAACCGGTTGTCATCATTTAATAGATACAAAGTTTCAGCTTAGGAAGATGAAAAATCTCTGCAGGTGGATGGTGGTGATAATTGTCCAATGTGAATATACTTAATACCTGTGAATTGTACATTTTCAAATGGTAAATTTTATATTATCTATGTTTTATCACACTAAAAACAATTGAGAAGCATTTTTTAAAGTTCTATTAATATGTATTAAGGAATGAAAACCACTTATTTCACAACTGGCTTATTCATAGACAACACCAGATTCAGAATTTTCTGCTGAGGTGATTATATAAAAGGCAAGAGGTGTCAGAAATAAAGTTGAGATCATTTTGGCTTATTAGTGTAAGTCATTGATGCCACAATTTGTTGATTAATTGTTTGGCTGATCGGTTTTCCTGAATATTTAAAAAATTTTTCAGAACTTCCTTTTTAATCAGACATATATCTTTTTGGTTGATGAATTCTTTCAAACATTTGGGTAGATTTCAATGTCTCAGAACTTTTCTACTAGAAACAAACAATAAGGGCAAGGGAAGGGAAGCAAAGAGCAATTATTGAATTGGATGGATGATGGTCAGGATTAACCAAGGTGTGTGATATTCAAGGACATAACTCAAAAATGGGAAGACAGAATTTTGATTTAGTTAGGAGCTCACAGCCCACATAACAGAATGAGGATATTTATTAATTTTAGCTCATTAAATACAAAACAAAAGTTAGTGAATATCATCATGATACAAATCTCTTAATTTTTAACTTTGGCCTGCTTTCTAAAATTATTCTTTTTTCATGCCTATGTTCTCGTTTAGTTAATCTTCAAAGTTATAATCAATAAGAGCGGTCTATGATACTCTTGAACTCAAGAAGGTTGAATCTCAACTGGCTGTAGTGGCTCACACCTGTAATCCTAGCACTAGAGAGACAGACACAGGAGGATCTCCCCAAGTTCAAGGCCAGTCTGTCCTACATAGCGAGTTCCAGGCCAGCTGGGTATATATAGTGAGACCCTGTCTTAACAAAGAAACAAATAACAACAACAACAAGAAGTTGAATCTCCTTATGCTCACTAATCCTACCCCTTTGCTCAAATCAGACACTTATTAAAGTACACCAAATTATCAGAGGGCTATTTATTACTCCTTTCTGTCTTGAGAATTTTTTAAAATTCTGATTATAGGATATGTAGTTGACTTACAGTTGAGAATGATTTTTCAGTTTCTGAGAGACAAAAATCTAGTACCCGTGAAAATGCAAAACCTTTAAACAACATTTATTAAATGAATAGTGTTGTTAGGTGTCATTGAGTTGTGTCAAGCTGGGTCCAATTCATAGTGATCCTATGTATAACAGACAAAACAGATACTGTACCATGCCTGGCACTATGTCAGTGCTTCTTTGCTATTCAGAAAGTTTTTAATGGCAGATTGCTTTGGGAGTGGGCTGCCGGGTCCTTTACCCTAGCCTACAGCACGGAATATTCCCAGGAGATCTACCATCCAAGTACTACCCAGGAAAATCCACCATTTACCATCAAGATGACCATACTTATACCTCATCTTTTCACTGATAGCCTCTCTCTCTCTCTCTCTCTCTCTCTCTCTCTCTCTCTCTCTCTCTCGCGCGCGCGCGCGCTAAGGTTTTTTGAGCCTCAGCTTCATCTATAAAGTAACACTACACTTAACTTATTGCTTTGTCTTAAGAATTAAGTACAGTTTTGGACACATAACATTTACCACAGTGCCACATGCGCTATGAGCACTCAATGTTGTTGTTAGATGCTGTCGAGTTGGGAACAAGACATTCCTCCACACTGTGCCGTGCCTGGCACTACTGCCAGTGATTCTCTGCTACTTATAGGGTTTTCTATGGCTGATTGTTTTGAAAGTGGTTTGCCAGGTCCCAAGCCTACAGCATCCAGGCAGTCTACCATCCAAGGACTAAGTAGGCCAAACCTTCTTAGATTCTGGTGCCAGAAATCAGATGCCAGAAATTTCTAGTATTAATTTACTGATTATATAATTTCCTTTACATTGTTACACACTATACTAGTGATCTCAGTGAATGTGGTCAAACTGATCTGAGAAGGTAGTCAGAGTCAGAGGTATAGGAAACTCTGTGGATACAATGAATAAAACGAAAGTGAGTCTTCCAGTCTCAGATTCTTAAAGTTTAAATTGAGAAGCACCTTGTAACCAATATTCCCTGATACACTTCTTACCAGCTAAACATGTTAACTGTTTTTCTCTTTTTCTCAAAAAAACTGACATCAAAAGTCAAAGGAGATGATTTATCCAAATAATAATTTGAGAAAACTGAACAATCTTAATAGCTATCAGGTTTCTGTATTGTAGTTAGTAATGCTCAGATGTGTTATTTTAGGAAAATAATGAGATTTCATTTTTAAAATGGGGTATCTGTTATAGTTCTGATTGATAATAATAATGTAATAAAGATAAAAATAAGTTTTCAACTTATTTACAGAAAACTTTAATAGGAATTTCAAGAGGATGATCAAAGCCCAGGTCTTCATATTTTACTGAAATTTTAACGTGTTTTTACCAAATTGAACAACTTATCAGGTATCTATTTACTCTTTTTCTTTTTGTTATAGAAAATTTCAAAACATACAAAAAATTAAAAAGTATAATGAACTATCATATAAACATTACCCACCCTCAGGAACCGCTAAATCAATTATATAATCATTATTATATCCAAACAATCAATAAATTTATTATCAAATTTCTAAACAATCTTTATAGTTTTCCAAATGTCATATATTTATAGTTTATTTGAAATAGGAACCTAATAAAGTCCATACTCTTTAGTTAGTTGTTATACCTCATCTTTTCTTTGGTCAGCTATCTTTCTTTCTCTACCCACCACTTCCTTGAAAGTTGTATCACTGGGGGACTGAACTCAGAGCCTCACAGATGCTGAACAAGTCCTCTACCACTGAGCTGCACCCCCATGCCCTCTTATTTATTTTGTATTTCAAGACAGGGTCTCGCTAAGTTGCATAGACTCTCTGGCCTTAAGCCTTTGATCCTCCTGTCTCAGCCTTCTGAGTGCTGGGACACCAGGTGAAACCAGACACTTCTTGCAGTTGGGATTTTGCATATCACTGCTCATCAGTTTACTTTTATTTAAGATGCTATGAACGACATTGGGCTGGGATTTAGTTCAGTTGGTAGAGTGCCACTCTGCAGCCTCTGGGGTCCCAAGTTCAATTTCCAGAACTGCAAAAATTGGAGAAGGATGTGGCAATCCACTCCTGAGATAATCCCAAAATAATCAATTATTGAAAACCCTATAAGGATCGATATGAGTCAGATACAACTCCACAACCCCTAACAACCACTTGACATGAACTACATTCATCACATTCTCCCCAAATTCCAATGTTTCAGTCAGGCAATGAATATGCATTTAAATTTCTATACATTCATTAATGTATATGTAGAAAAGAGATCCTCAGGCTCACTGGCCAGAAAGTAAAAACAAAAAAAAAGTCATATTCCACTTATGCACAAACTATAATAATGTGATGTGCCCATAATCTAAATGCAAGAGTTTATTCATTTTATAATGTCTCCCAGATGTTTTTAAGAGTCCTTGAATATCCTTTTCCCTTGTACTTAAAAAGTGGATTCACTCAGGCTCATTTGTTCCAGATTTTTCTTAATACATGAAAAAAGCCACCATCTCTTGTTTTAAACAGCTGTTGCACTCCTGACCTCTCTCAAGATGCTGCTCCCACCATGCTGTTCTCCAAATGTCTGTAAGGGTGGGAGGGTGGAGGTAACTGTCTCTGTTATTCAGTCTTCTGGCATCCAATACCAGTTCAGAGACCAACATGCATCTTTAACAGGATGTAACTGAACATTCTGCTATAAAAGAAGCTAGAGCAACATAAGGAATAACCAGAATTGTTACCACATAAGCTTGTTCTTAGAGCTGACAGGTTGAGTTATATTACTAGATTTCTTTAACAGGTTTCTCTCTTTACCTTTCAATCTACTATTTATAGGTTTGATCTTTTACTTCATACTATGCACAAAATTATTTGACATAAGTTATACAGATAAAATATAAAACCATGATGGTTTTTTTAAAAAATAAAAATCTTTGCAAATATGGAACAAGACTTGAAGAGAGCATAAAAGATAAATGAGACTTTATCAAAAAGCAAAGCTTTCTACTCAAAAGAAAATCATATTAAGAAAATAAAAAAGTGTCTGTCACAAACTGGGAGAAAACATGTATAATATAGATGCATAGAAGAGGAATTTATCTAAAAATACATAAACAATTCCTATGATTCAATAACAGAAGGTCAAATAACCTAAATTTAAGCCCTGAACAGATCCTTTATGAAAGAAGATATAAGAATAATAAAGTAAATATATGAAAAGCTGTTCAATATCATTTGTCATAAGGGAAATGTAAATTAAAATCACAAAGGAATATTTCACATCTTCAAGAATGCCTAATATTTAGGCTAAGCATGGTGACTGACTCCTGTAATCCCAGCAGCTCAGGAGGCAGAGGCAGGAAGATCACAGGCTCAAGGTCAGTGGCAGCCTGTGTAACTTAGCAATACCCTGTCTAAAGACAAAAATAAAAAATGAGCTAGGGGTGCAGCTTAGTGGTAGAGTGCTTGCAAAGTATGTGCAAGGCCTTGGGTCCATCCCCCCAAAATGACACACACACACACACACACACACACACACACACACACACACACAAAATGTGTATCTAATATTTGAAAAATTTAAAATATAACTTTTGCTGAAGAAATGGAAAAACTAGGACCCTTGTACTTTTTTGAGTTATACTGTAAAACTACCAATAATTTTGGGAAAATGTCTGGAAGATTGCTATAAAGTTAAACACACAGCATTCAAATTATCTAACAATATAACTCTTAAATATCCACTAGAAATGAAAACATAATTTTACAAAAATTCTTGTACAAGAATTTCATAGTGCCTTTATACAGTATAGACTTAAATAATATTCTAGAAACATCTTATAGTTTCATCAACAGGCAAATGGATAAAACTAATTTTGTAGATTCATACATTGTAACACTACTCAGCAATAAAAGGGAATGATATCACAATAAGACATATGAATCATAAAAACATTATGCTGGATAAAAAAGACAATCAAGGGAATATATACTGTATTGTTATTACAGGCAACACTATCCCAAGGTAAGAGAAATCAGAAAATTGTCTCTAGTTAAGGGAGAAATATTTACTCAAAAGAGGCACAAAAGATACTTTTTGAAGTTTGGAAATGTTCTATATCAAAATTTACCCTTAAGCTGTGCATTTTATTGTTATATAAATTATAACCTTTAAAAGTGATTTTTTTAGGAAAGTAGATATTATGTGCCCTAACATATTGATGTCCACATAATGAACAAATGGCAAATAAAACAGAATAGTCCCTACCCTATTTTCATTTACCAAACTCAAGTCTACAATCCAGGAGGTTAAATAACATAAATATGTCCATAATCTAAGTTCTAGTTGTTGTTGTTGTTAGTCGTGTCTGACTCATAGCGACCCTTATAGGGTTTTCAATGGCTGATTGTTTCACGATTGCCTTGGGAGTGAATTGCTACACCCTTCCCCCAATTTTGCGGTGCTGGGAATCTAACTCGGGACCTCAGAGACTGCAGAGCGGTGCTCTACCAACTGAGCTAAATCCCAGTTCAAGTTCTAATTATAGCAGCTTAATTTCTGGAGAGAAAAAATATCTGTACTCCAAGGTCTCCCTCCTCACTCTATTTTCCCAAATCAGAGTGAGCCACCTCACAGGATGTTTAACAGAAGCAAGTTCTGCTTTCCAAAAAAAAAAAAAAAAAAAAAAAAAAAAAAAA
>VMDO01021865.1:0-34557 GCA_007922755.1 Pedetes capensis | reverse complement strand
AAAAGATCTCTTTAGAGTATTGAAAAGCAAAGATGTCACATTGAAGACGAAGGTGCGTCTGACTCATGCCATGGTATTTTCAGTGGCATCATATGGTTGTGAAAGCTGGACATTGAACAAGAGAGACAGAAAAAGAATTGATGCTTTTGAATTGTGGTGCTGGAGACGTCTATTGAATATACCATGGACTGCCAAAAAAACCAACAGATCTGTCCTAGAAGAGGTACAACCAGAGTGCTCCTTGGAAGCAAAAATGGCCAGACTGCGTCTTACATATTTCGGACATGTAGTCAGGAGAGAACAATCCCTGGAGAAGGACATCATGTTTGGGAGATTGGCAGGTCAACGCAAAAGAGGAAAACCCTCCACCAGATGGATTAACACAGTGTCTGCAACAATGGGCTTAAACATAAATAAGATGGTTTGCCTGGCACAGAATCGGCAAGTGTTTCGATCTGCTGTACATAGGGTCACTATGAGTCGGACTCGACTCGACGGCACCTAACAACAACAACAAGGTGTGTAATAGACACTACCATCTAAATTTGTGTAAGTATATCATAAAATGTTCACACCATATAAGGTTTGTATTGAATAATGTCTACAAAATTGCCAAACAATGCAGTGCTCAGAATGTGGCCCATTATTAAGAGATACATGATTGTGTTCAAAATTGTATTGGGTACTTCCTATGTCCCATGTGTTGTTTGAGGAACCCGGCTATGGCAGTGAACAAAATAAATAAAGCCAGGGAGATTTATGATTGGAGACACAAAGTAGGGATGAAGGGCAGGAGGTCAAAAGGAAAGAATGTAATTTTAAATATGGTGGTCAGAGCCTGGGAAGGGAATGGGGGAAGTAATTTGCTTCCTGAAGGGATACAGTAAAGACAAGTAATGTTGGCATCATGGACACATTAGTAACCAGCTGATCATATCCTTCACTCTCACCACATTGTTCATTTGCTATTTCTTCATGTTAAATTAGAATTCTTTCTTTTATGTCCTAAAACCTGCTACTGTCTATATCATTGCCCTCTAAATTCCTTCTTTTTAATAATCTCATCCCCACTTACCAACTTTGATCTTGGAGAATTCCTGTCTTGTTTCTCTGGTTTACTCCATATTTTCCCTGCCTCTCCCATGGGTGATGCTAACAGACATCAGCTTCTCTGTGGGAGCATGCTATTTTAAAAGCCTCATATGTCCCCAAACCACACCAGCTGTTCCACAGCAGGTGCCATCAAAGCACAGAGACGAGGAGTGCCGGCAGGTAGAGACAGCATAGCCCTTCACCAGGTATCCTCCAGTGAGTAAATCTGGCTCACAGCAATGACCTCAGGCCAGTAGTAAATGTTTACCAGGTCCAGACTTCCCTCCCATTGTGGCTTTTGAATTCGGCTAACTGGAAAAGTCCATAAGCTGACAGTAAAATCAGTGCCCAGAAAATATAATTGGAACAGGCTGAATTTGCATGGAGGAAAAAGCACCTATTGACAGAAAACATAGAATGCCTCCCTCATTAGAAGGGAAGACGGAAGGGTGGAATCCAAGAGGTAGGAGAGAGAGTAACAAAGAAACAAAGCTGCAAATCACTTCTCATTAAAACATCATCTAGGTTATCTGAACAGTGGAGAAACAAGAGGGGCCATGACAGACAGATGGCTAAGCTTCTTCAAAGTTAAACATGGATTTATGACAAACAAACCATAAATAGATTTGTGTTATAAATCTATCCTGATTTGCTGTCATACCTGCAATTCAAAAATAAATTTTAAATTGGCCATTCTACAGAATAAGTTGCCCTCTCTACGTCACAGGAAAGCACTCATAGGGAACAGCAGATATACAATCATTGTGGTGTCTGTACACTGTGCAAATGATGAGTTACAAATGCCAATCTGATCATGTATAACACCTCATAAGAGTCACACAGCACACAAAAGAAATGCCAACCTCCTTCTCATAGTGGGCCAGACCATCTATGACCTGGTCCCTGTTGACTTTTCCCATCTCATTCAGAGTCACTCTCCCCTTTCATCATTGCATCTAGTCATACTGACTTTTTTTTGTGCCCCAAACAAATCTTATTTTCCCACTCAGAGCCTTTCCTCTGCCCTGGACTCTTTCATGTGCAAATCTTTCCATGACTAACTCCATCTCACCCTTTAAGTTTTAGCTCCAATGGCACAATAACAAAGAAGACTTCCCTGACCACCAAAGAGTGTTATTCCACTCTCAGACCCTTCCAACCTACAACTCTACTTCATTTTCCTCAAATACCAATCTTGTTGTTGTTGTTGTTAGGTATTGTGAAGTCTGGTGTCCCACTCAGTGACCCTAACCACAACAAATGAAACACTATTGTCATGCTTCTCTGCTAATCATAGGGTTTTCAATGGCTGATTGTTTTTTGGGAGTGAGTTTATGGGTCTTTCTCCTGAGCCTAAAGCACCTGGTGCTCCCAGGTGGTCTCCCATCCAAGTGCTAACCAGGCCCGACCCTGCTTAGCTTCCGAGATCTGATGGGATTGGACGCCACAGTCCAATTTTGTATTTCTTTGCTTACTTTCCTCTGTCTTTTCCATGAGAAAGAACTTACTCAACTTTCCCACTACCATATTCCTAGCCATTAGAACAGCACCAACCAAAGACTAAGCACTCAATATGTGTTTGTGCAGAGTGAGTGTTAAGTGACTGTACTTGATTGGGATGAGTCTATGGCATCATGTTTACCAACTATTGATAGCTGGAGCTTGAGTCTGACAAAAGGCAGGCAGGCTTGGATTCACATTCCACCTCTTTACCTCTGTTATAGACTGAGTCATGTCCCTGCAAAATTCTTAGGTTGAAGCCCTAACCCCTAATGAGACAATATTTGTAGCTAGGGCCTTAAAGTACGTTGTTGTTGTTGTTAGGTGCCATCAAGTCGGTATCCGACTCATAGCTACCCTCATAGGGTTTTCAGTGGCTGACTATTTTGGGATTGCCTTGGGAGTGGATTGCCAGGCCCTTCTCCCACTTTTGTGGTGCTGGGAATTGAACTCAGGACCTCAGAGACTACAGTGCAGTGCTCTACCAACTGAGCTAAATCCCAACCCTTAAAGGACATAACTAAGGTTAAATAAAGCCTATAGACTATGACCATAATCTGATAGCCCTTGTATCCTTATGAGAAGAGGAAGAGACACTAAAGATTTATACCTCCCATCTCACTCTTCTCTATCACACATGCACAGAACAATGGCCATGAAAGGACACACAGGGATAAGGTGGCCATCTTCAAACCACAAAGAGAGCCCTTTCTAGAAACCAACCAAGCTGGTGCCTTGATCTTGGACTTCTAGCCTACAGAACTGTGAAAAAATAAACTTCTATTGTTTAAGCCACCCAGTCTGTATTATTTTGTTATGGTAGCCTGAACAGACTACTAAATCTATAAGCAGTGTGATCTTGCACAATTATTAAACTTTCTAAACTCATCTGCAGCCTGCAGCCGTAGCCCTGTGGCATCCAATCCCGTCAGATCTCAGAAGCTAAGCAAGGTCAGGCCTGGTTAGTATTTGGATGGGAGACTGCCTGGGAACACCAGATACTGTAGGCTTGGGAGAAGGACCTGGAAACCCCCTCCCAAAAATCAATCCACCATTGAAAACCCTGTAAACAGCAGAGAAACACTGACAATAGTGATTCGCCTGTTACACGTAGGGTCGCTATGAGTCAGGTACTGACTTGACGGCACCTAACAACAGCAACAACAACAAACTCATCTATAATACCAAGAAAAGAAAATCCAGTTTGACTTGACTATAGTAATCACTTCACTATATATATATATATATATGAAGTGTATCCACACATCACATTGTACACCTTAAATGTATGCAATAAAAAATGAAAAGGAAAGAAGAAAACCCCATGTGCATGACTGTTGGGAGGCCTAGGGATCATCATGGAAGGTGCTGGAAGATCATGGTGGAGCCCACTATGGTCGGCCAATCCCTGGGTTGCCTATTAGCATTCTTTTGATCACTAATGGTAGTCATCTACACAAAGCCAACTGAATAATCAAGTAAGAATTCAAACTGATTTGTTAACATCATATAGGACAAGGGTCCCTAACCTCTAGGTCATGGACCAGTACCCCTCTGTGGCATGTTAGGAACTTGGCCACACACCAGGAGGTGAGCAGAAGGCAAGTGAGCTGAGTGAAGCTTCATGTGTATTTACTACTCCTCATCAGCTCATATTCAAGACACAACCTTCTTGGGTCCATGAAAGAAATTATCTTCCACAAAACTGGTCCCTGATGTCAAAGAGTTTGGGGACCACTGATGTAGGAGATATAATTTAGTGGTAAGATTGCATCCACTATCAAATAAATATGTATGTGGGGGTGGGGCTTTTCAGTTCTGACCAATTGATTTGTCATGATAGATGTATCATACATCAATTTGAAATACTCAAAAATAACAGTTATAATGTAATAAACATTCAGTAATTATTTGAGTACTAGTGTGACTTAAAAATAAATTAATAAACATTATTTCGTTAGGTAATTCACATCAAGCATTGAGGCCTCAGGTCCCTCCTATTTCAAAAGGGGAAGTTAGCATACATTACTGCAAAGATCCTTCTAACTCTCCAGGTCTAGTAAGAGTCCTGTCCCTTACTTGACCCTGGCTCCTCCATCTGGTCATCAGGTATCCACACAGTCAGCACCCAGAGTCAGCAGTATGTCTTCAAAGCATCCCCAGGACTTAAATCTCTTAGTAACACAACATCTTCTAAAACTATGGTTTGGAACATGGTATTGGAACACAATTCTTGGGCTTGTGTTCATTCTCTGGTGGCGAATGTAAACTGACAGTATTAATAGCATAGATTTCATGCTTAGACTATCATCACTGCACCAGAAAACCTGTTTTGATATCACATAGCCCACTGCTATGTAAGCTAAATTCCAAGTTCAAGTCAAGATTGTATTGTGTCTGGTCCCAGTGGTGCATGCAAAAAGCTTGAAAGCCTGGAAGAGGCTTGTAGAGGGTTCATGGGTGCTTACACCTGGATCCTGAGTATGTGACCAAAGAAAAGAGCTGGATTTGCTGTGCATGGTCACCAAACTACTCAAAAAGATGTGCTCTTCTATTTTTAAAAGAGGACAGTGTTAACTGGACACATTTTTTCCTGAAAGTCTTGAACTTGAAGATGAAGCATTCAAACTAAAGGGTTTGTGTCTTTCTGATGAAACACAGAATTATGTTCCCCACCCTGTTGAAGGCTATAGTGTTCTCCTGATATGCTGTACAGTCAGGAATCTAACATCAGCATAAGCATGTTTATGTCCAAACACCGGCCTGTTGTTGAAGCTTCCCACACCATGTCCAGATAGTTCTGCATATTTATTTGTGCACTTTTTTCTTTGTTTTAAAATTGATAGTTACATAATATACATGGCATACAGCATGTTTTGATATATGCACATATTATACAATGGCTAAATGGTTAATATTTACATTAATTCATATACTTATGAATTATCACTATATAATAGCATCATTACTTTTGTGATTGTGTGTATACTTATTTTTTCTGATGAAAACACTTAAATCATGAAAATCATAATAATCTTCAATTACCCAATACATTGTCATTGATTATAGTCACTGTCAAATACTATAGTTCTCTTAAACTTACTACCAATCTAACTGAAGTTTTGTGTGCTTTAACCACTATTTTCCCATGCTTTACGTACTTTTTCTTAAACCATTTTGATGTGGGGAATGTTTTTCTCCTCATCTGACCACAAATAAAACCTATTCTATAGCACAATTACCGAAACAATTCTTAACTTCAATGCTGTGATCCTTACTTATTAGTCTGTCATTTATCTATACAGGTTAAAGATTGCAATGTATCATGCAAGACCATGTAAGTTTTACTTCTTCTATCAAAAAATGATGCCATTTAATAGGCATGTTCTCTTGAATTACCGTAAAATAAGCAAAAAAGATTCACTGCCATGAAAACTCTTGTTGTTGTTGTTGTTGTTAGGTGCCGTCGAGTCGGTATCCAACTCATAGCGACCCTCATAGGGTTTTCAATGGCTAACTGTTTCGGGATTGCCTTGGGAGTGGATTGCCAGGTCCTTCTCCCATTTTTGCGGTGCTGGGAATAGAACTCGGGACCTCAGAGACTGCAGCACAGCGCTCTACCAACTGAGCTAAATCCCAGCCCGTAAAAACTCTAGCTTAGGTATATATAGAACAGGCATCAATGTGATTTTTGTTATATTGTCTTGTAATATTGTTCGTTGTATAAAACATTAAATGAACAAGAAAAAATATAAAATTAAGACTTTTACTATCTTCATTCTGCTCTCCGTTTTCCATCCTAATTCTCCAGTGATAACTAGCATATAGTTATGTATCTTTCCAGAATTTTTTGAAGAAAATACATGTGTGTATATTCAAATATGCATACATATGTGTATGCATATATATACACATATATATATACTATATAAATCTTTATTTACTAATGCTGATAACTGTGCTAGAAGCCAAACATGTAAACTAATATTTTTTGTAACCTAGAAATAAAATCCTTCATTTTAGATCATGGCTGCCACTCCTCATAGAAAAAATAATCATATATTGCAATAGAAGGAAGGAGGCGGAAGAGAAGGAAGAGGAGAAGGAGGAGGAGGAGGTTAACAATAACTCATTATTTAGCATTAACCTGGCTGGTATCTAGCACTAACCAAGCATAATGCATATATTGTCTTATTGAAGCCTCACAATAATTCCATGAGATATGTGTTATCCAAACTTACAGATAAAGAACTGTCCAAATTCAATCAGTAACCAGTGCAGGATTGCAACAACAACAGTCTCAATTTTTTAACTTTTTGTTCGATTTGTAACTTTAAGAACAAATGATAAACAAAAATATACATTCTCTTGGGGTATATAGGAAGCAAAGATAGAAAATAAATTATTTACTGATATTATAGCAGAGTTGGAGGAAGAATTTTTCCCACACATTTATTAAATAAACTCTGAAAATGAAAGTTATTCCTAAGCAAGTAGTCCCATACAATTTCCAAGCATTGCCCACAGCAGCAGCAGCTTAGAAATGAATGGCTTTGAGGACAGTGGGCAATGCTTGTCAATTTTGATGACTCTCTCTTTTTTAAATGTCCTTTTCCTGGTTCTACCACATTTCCCAATTCCATGGGTTGAGATGAGCCAGTAACCCTCACTGACTTCTTTCTTCATGCTGCTATCTCATCCTATAATCCCTTGCAGGCACTCAAATTGTGGATCCTTCTCTCCCTCCCCAGGCCCCACCACCCCACCTGCCATCCTCACATCAACCATCTTATAGAAAAAGCCTACCCTCCAGGTGGAAAGATTTAACCAGAGGGCAATGCTGAAACCTTATTCTGCCAGGCAGAAGGAAATTTCCACCAGTCTAGCCCACTCTAGACTTTGTTTCTCACCTAAGAGAAAGGAGCAATAATCAACAGAGGACAAGGCTTTAAGAAAATATATTTGACACTCCACAGCAAAGAAGAGGAGGGAGCCATAAGGAAGAGGAAAATTGTAGCCCTAGAGGAGGGACACAAACTCTTGTGAAAGCCAGTTCCCCCAGACACAAGCCCACTAAACAACTAAGATTTAGTCACTTAAAGAATGTCTCTTCTCCCTGACACCCAGCACCACACCATCAAACCCCAGAATATTAACAATGTGTTCAGGCTTAAGGAACTGTGAGACATATTCTTTCTTGGAAGCAATACAGAGAAAAGCCGCAAAGCCAAAAAAAAGAAAAAGAAAAAGAAAAAAAGGCAGAAACAAAAGGATACTAGAATTTGAAGCCTCTGATATCTATAGTTATAACAAAAATTAAACACATCCCAACTCCTCATCCTAATAATAAAACTCCATACCAAAGATGTGTTTACTTCAACACCTATTGTTGTTGTTGTTGTTGTTAGGTGCCGTCGAGTCGGTATCCAACTCATAGCGACCCTCTGTACAACAGGGGAAACACTATTGTCAGTGCTTCTCTGCTGTTCATAGGGTTTTCAATGGCAGATTGATTTTTGGGAGGGGATTGCCAGGTCCTTCTCCCAAGCCTGCAGCATCTGGTGTTCCCAGGCGGTCTCCCATCCAGGTACTAACCAGGCCCGACCCTGCTTAGCTTCCGGGATCTGACCGGATCAGATGCCACAGGGCTATGGCTGCAGGCTCAACACCTATTACCTATACAAAAACCCAACTTTCAATCAAAAGTTATGAAACATGCCAAAGACAGGAAAAGAAACACTCTGAAAAGGAAATCATCAGAAAGTAGACACAAATAGGGCACAAGCATAGGAATTATCTGTGGATAACTCAAGGAATTAAAATATCTATGATTAATATGTTAAAGGCTACAGTGAAAAAGCCTGCATCAGTACTACTGTGACATCCGAGCCCATCAGACCTTCAAAGCTAAGCAATGCCAGACATGATTAGTACTTAGATGGGAGATTGTCTGGGAACACCAGGTGCTATAGACTTGGGAGGGAGAAGGACCTGGAAATCCATTTCCAAAAAACAATCAGCCATTAAAGTCCCCATGAATGGCAGAGAAGCACTAACAATAGTATTTCATCTGTTCTACACAGGGTGGCTATGAGTTGGACACCAACTCAACAGCACCTAACAACAACAACAGTGAAAAAGGAAGACAATAGACTTATTATCAGAAATTATCAATTTATTTCTGTCTCTGCTCCAAGCCCCCACACATCTGTCAGTTTGCCATACTGTGGGGATTTGCATGTTGCTATAAGGCTGAAAGCTATGACACTGGTATCTAAAATACCAGCAGAGTCACCCATGGTTTACAGGTTTCAGTTGAGCTTCCAGACTAAGACAGACTAGGGAGTAGGACCTGGCAAACCACTCCCGAAATAACTATCCATTGAAAACCCTATGAATAACAAAGAAACACTGACAGATATAGTGCTGGAAAATGAGCCCAGTAGGTTGAAAGCATTTAAAAGACTAGTGGGGAAGAGTTGCCTCCTCAAAGTAGAGGCTACCTTGATGATGGAGTAAAGCCCCAGGGACCTCCATTTGTTGATATGGCATGACTCAAAATGAGGAGAAAAAACTGTAAACATTCATTAAAAATTAGAACATGGAATGTACACAGTATGAATCTAGGAAAATTAGAAATCATTAAAAGAGAAATGGAGCACATAAACATTGAAATTCTAGGCAGCAATGAGATAAAATGGACCGGCTTGGGCATTTTGAGTCATAATCCTATGGTCTTCTATGCTGGGACTGACAAACTAAAGGGAAATGAAGTTGCATTCATCATCAAAAAAGACATTTCAAGATCTGTCCTGAAATACAATGCTGTCGTTGATAGAATAATATCCATACGTCTATAAGGAAGGCCAATTAATATGACTATTATTCAAATTTATGCACCCACCACGATGGCCGCAAATGAAGAAAGGGAAGATTTCTACCAACTTCTGCAATCTGAAATAGAAGAAACATGCAATCACGACATACTGATAATTATGGGTAACTGATATGGAAAGGTTGGAAACAAAGAAGGCTCAGTAGTTGGAAAATATGGTCTTGGTGACAGAAACGATACTGCAGATCGCATGATGGAATTTTGTTAGATCAATGACCTTCTCATTGCAAATACATTTTTTCAACAACATAAATGGTGACTACACACATGGACTTCACCAGATGGAACATATGGGAACCAAAGTGACTACATTTGTGCTAAGAGATGATGCAAATCTCTGTATCAAAAGTCAGAACAAGACCAAGTGTTGATTGTGGATCAGACCATCAACTTCTCATATACAAATTCAAACTGAAACTGAAGAAAACTAGAACAAGTGTACAAGAGCCAAGATATGACCTTGAGTATATCCCACCTGAGTTCAGAGACCACCCCAACAGGTTTAATCCATTAGACACAAGTAATAGGAGATCAGACAGTTTGTGGCATGACATCAAGGATATTCATGAAGAAAGCAAAAGGCAATAAAAAGACAGGAAAAAAAATGAAAGACCAAATTACATGTCAAAAGAGATGCTGAAACTTGCCCTTGAATGTCAAGCAGCTAAAGTAAAAGGAAGACATGATAAATTTAAGGAACTAAACATTTCAAAAGGCAGCTTGAAAAGACAAAAACAAATATTATATGTGCAAAGAGCTGGAGACAGAAATCCAAAAGGGAAGAACACGCTCTCTGTTTCTCAAGCTTAAGGAATTGAAGAAAAAATTCAAGCCTCAAGCAGCAATACTGAAAGACTCTACAGGGAAAATATTAAATGATGTAGGAAACATCAAGGGAAGATAGAAAGAATACACAGAGTTTTCATACAAAAATAGAATTGGTAGATGACCAAACATTTCAAGAGGTTGCATATGAAGAGGAATCAATTTTGGTATTGAAGGGCAAAGTAGAAGCTGCCTTGAAGGAATTGGTGAAACACAAGCCTCCAGGAACTGATGGAATACCAATAGAGATGTTTCAACAAACAGATACATCTTTGGAGGTGCTAACATATTTATGCCAACAGATTTAGAAAACAGCCACCTGGCCAACTGACCGGAAGAAATCCATATTTGTGTCTATTCCCAAAAAAGGGGATCCAACTGAATGTGGAAAACATTGAACAATATCAATATCACACACAAGCAAAATTTTACTAAACATCATTCAAAAGCAACTGTAGCAGTATATTGACAGAGAACTGCCAGAAAATCCAGCCAGATTCAGATGAGGGTGGGGAACCAGAAACATCATTGATGATGTCAGATAGATATTAGCCGAAAGCAGAGAATATCAAAAAGATGTCTATCTGTGTTTTATTGACTATGCAAAGGCATTGGACTGTGTAGATCATAACAAATTATGGATAACACGTTGAAGACTAGGAATACTAGAACACCTAATTATACTCATGAGGAATCTGTACATGAACCAGGAGGCAGTTGTTCAAATAGAACAAGGAAACATTGCCTGGTTTAAAGTTGAGAAAGGTGTATATCAGGGCTGTATACTTTCACCATATCTATTCAATTTATATGCTGAACAAATAATCTGAGAAGTTGCCCTTTATGAAGAAGAATTCAGGATTGGAAGAAGACTCATTAACAACCTGTGTTTTGCAGATGACACAACTCTGCTTGCTGAAAGTGAAGAGGATTTGAAACATTTACTGATGAAGATCAAAGAATATAGTCTTCAGTATGGATTGTGACTAAACATCAACAAAACAAAAATCCTTACAACTGGGTCAATATGCAACTTCACAATAAATTAAGATTGAGGTTGTCCATGATTTTGCTCTACTTGGTTCTACAGTCAACAAACCCATGGAAGCAGCAGTCAAGAAAGCATAGCTAGATAGCATTGCTCTGGGAAAAGCTGTGGCAAAAGACCTTCTTAAACTCTTAAAAAGTAAAGATGTCACATAGAAGACAAACGTGCACTGGAATCTTGCCATGGTATTTTTAGTCACATCATATGTTTGTGAAAGCTGGACATTGAACAAGGGAGACAGGAGAAGAACTGATGCTTTTGAACTATGGTGCTGAAGACAAATATTGAATATACCATGAACTGCCAAAAGAACCAAACAGATCTGTCCTAGAAAAGTGCAACCAGAGTGCTCCTTGGAAGCAAGGATAGCTAGACTGCGTCTTACGACGTATTTTGGACATGTAGTCAGGAAGGACCAGTCCCTGAAGAAGGACCAGTCCCTGAAGAAGGACATCATGTTTGGGAGAGTGGCAGGTCAATGAAAAAAAGGAAGACCCTCCACTAGATGGACTGATACAGTTTCTGCAACAATGGGCTTAAACATAAATAAGATCATGTCCCTGGCAGAGAATCAGGGAGTGTTTTGATCTGCTGTACATAGCGTCGCTATGAGTTGGACTCTATTCATTGGCACCTAACAACAGCTGCTCCAGTATCACTCTGGCCCTATGTGGTCTCTTCCCTGGACTAGAACACTGCCCAAGATGGAGCATTGTCCAAGATTCAGCACTCTTTTTGCATCATATGAAAGAAAAGAAGATAAAAGGAGCAAGAGGACATTGACCTCTTTGATGTCCCCAGGTGGTTCCATTCTCCATGGAAAAGGCCTATTTGTGTGCCTTAATTTCCCTACATATATCTCCTGGTCCTGGTAGTGAAGCTGCTTTTAAAGAAAGAGGAAATGTGCATATAGTACAGTTTCTCATAGCTGCTGTAACGAATTACCACAAACTTGGTAGCTTAAAATGACACAAATGTATTCTGTCACAGTTCTGGAAATGAGAAATCTAGCATAAGCTAGAGTTGGTCCTTCTATTGACTTCGGGGTATAATCTGTTTTCTTTCCTTTTCTAGCTTTCAGAGAACTCCTGCATTCCTTGGTTTATACCTTTTCTTTGAATAACTCCAAACTCTTGGTTCCATTGTTACATTTCCCACTTCTGTAGTCAAATCCCCTTCTGCCTGCCCCTCAGAAGATCATGTTTAATTACATTCAGGGTCCACCTGAACAATCCAGGATAATTCCACATCCCAACATCCTGAACTTAATACATCCATCTGCAAGCTCCACCTTGCCATATAAGGAAACATCCACACATTCCAGAAATCAGTACCTGGAAATCCTTGGGGCCATTATTCAGCCTACCATGTATATACCTTCCTGAGGTTTGAATGAAGCAAAGAAAACAAAATGACAACAATCTACTTCTGTATCTGGCCACATGCAGGAAGAGGATCATAATGGAGTTTGAAAAGGAGCTTCCCATTAGCTACACAGGATGCCAGGTACTCTGAGGAAAAATTTACTCAGATGTCTTGTTAGACAAGATGTATTCATAAGAAATGTTGGAAAGTACTCCCCCCTTTGTTTTACAAAATAAACAAGTCAGCTGTCGTAGTTTTCTCAATTCTGAAAATTTCCATAGACACTAATTGCAAAATAGCTGTTGTCTTTACAAACTTTCAACATTAACTCACAGACAAAGCTTTGATTATTTTTCAACAAAGATTATTTTTGAAAAGGAGGAAAAACTGTTTATTTTCCCATGGAAGCTGACAGAGTTTGCACATTGCAGTGAAACAATAAATTTAAAATTCTAAGAATTTATTTTAGGGCATGAAGATGTCTTTGCCATATAGTCCTATCATTCCAGGAGATGGGGCTTAGTATTACTAGAAAGAGGCCTTCAGAAAAATAAATACAAAGAGAGAGAAGGTAGTTTTGATTGGCAAGGGAGAGGAAGGAGTGTGAGAGGTTATTTAACTAAATATAGATATGACATTTATTCTTTTTTAGTTTATTTAATTTGCATATAGTAAATTGAGTTTCATTATTGGTCTTTTATGCAATTATGTCATACTTTGCACTTGGTCCCCTCCCCTTTACCCATTTATGTTCCTCCTCCTCCCCTCCCAATAATGCCCTGTCCTCTTTAGATAAGGCTCCTTATATTTTCCAATCTTAGCTATACACAATTATAAATATATTTTTTTTTCCTTTTAAGGTACATCAAACTTCTGCATATGAGTGAAAATGTGTTTTTTATGAGTCTGACTTATTTCATTTAAAATGATCTCCAGTTCCATCCATTTTCCCTCAAATGATGTAATTTCATCCTTTATGGCTAAAAAATATTCCATTGTGTATATATATATCACATTTTTAATTCATTCATCTGTTGATGGGCATCTGGACTGTTTCCATATCCTTGCAATTGTGAACAGTGCTGCAACAAATATGGAAGCACAGGTGTTTATGGTATGATGACTTAGATTCCTTTGAATATATACCCAATAGTGGTATAGCTAGATAATATACTAGTTCTATTTTTAGTTTTGTGAGGAAACTTCATACTGATTCCATAATGGCTTTACGTAAGGTCCCACCAACAGTGTAAAAGGGTTCCTTTTTCGCCGCATCCATGCCAGAATTTGTTGTTTGTTTTGTTGATCCTAGCCATTCTGACCAAGATGAAATGGAATCCCACTATAATTTTGATCTGCATGTCCCTTATGGCTAAGGCTGTTGAACATGTTTTTCTTATGCTTATTGGCCATTTGTATTTCTTCTTTTGAGAACTATCTGTTCAGTTCCATTGCCCAATAATTGATTGGATTATTTGGGAGTTTTGGTATTTAACTTTTTGATTTCTTTACATATTCTAGATATTGATGCTCTGTGAGATGTATAGTTGGGAAAGATTTTTTCCCATTCTCAGGGCTCTGTCTTTAATCTAATGATGGTTTCCTTTGCTCTGCAGAAGCTTTTTAATTTCAAGTGATTCCATTTGTCAATTTCTGGTGCTAATTTGCTGGGCTATTGGAACCCTTTTTGAAAAAGTATGTACCTATGCTCATGTGTTGTTAGTGTGTTCCCTACATTTTCTTATAAGTCGTTTCAAAGCTCCTGGTTTTTCATTAAGACAATTGACAATTAAGACAATTAAGACAAAAACTGTTTTTGTTTTATTTTGTTTTGTTTAACATAGCAAGAGCTATGAGTCAACTTTCATTCTTCTACTTGTGGATATCAAGTTTTCCCAGCATCATTTGTTGAAGAGGCTATCTTCTCCAATGTATGTTTTTGGTACCTTTGTCAAAGACTAGGTAGCTATAGCTGTATTAAATTTTTTCTTGGCCTTCTATTCCATTGATATTCATTTTTGTTTTTGTGCCAGTACCAAGCTGTTTTTGTTATTATGGCCCTGTAATATAATTTGATGTCAGGTGTTGTGATGCCTCTTACATTTCTCTTTCTGCTTAGGATTGCTTTGGCTATTTTGGAGTCTTCGTGATTTCAAATGAATTTTACGAATATTCTTTTCTATTTCTGTGAGGTTTATCATTGGAATTTTGGTGGGGATTTCATTGAATCTGCAGATAACTTTTGATAGTATAGCCAATATCACAATACTAATTCTTCTGGTCCATGAGCAAGGGAAGTTTTTGTATCTTCTAGTGTCTTCTTCAATCTCCTTCTTTAGTGTTTTGAAGTTTTCACTGTAGAGGTCTTCGGGTTCCTTGGTTAAATTGATTCATAAATATTTTACTTTTGAGGATATTGTGAATGGGATTGTTGTTTTGGTTTCTTTCTAATCATGCTTATTACTAGTATATAGCAATCTGATTGTTTTTTGAATATTGATTTTGTGTCCTGCTACTTTGATGAAGGCACATTGCAGGCCTAAGAATTTCCCAGTGGAATATTTAGGGTCTTTTAAGAACAAAATCATGTCATCTTAAAATAGGGATAATTTGATTTCTTTGTTCCCTATTTGTATTCCTTTCATTTCTATTTCTTGCCTTATTGCTCTGGCTGAAATTTCAATCACTACATTGAACAAGATTGAAGAAAATAGACACTAGCCTCTCATTCCTGAATTGAAAGGGAATGCTTTCAGATTTCCCCATTTAGTATAATGTCTATACAGGTTTGTCATGTGTGTGTGTGTGTGTGTGTGTATACATATATATTTTCCATTATGATGTTGAGGTATGTTGCTTCTATTCCTGTTTCTTCAGGACTTTATATCATGAAGGGATATTGGGCTTTGTCAAAGGCTTTTTCTGCATCTATAGAGATGATCATGTGATTTTTGTCTCTGAGTCCTCTGACGTGGTGTATTATATTTATTGATTTGCATATTTTGAACTACTCTTGCAACTGTAGAATGAAACTCATTTGATCATGGTGTGTGCTTTATCTGTTGCTGTATTTGCTTTGAAAGTATTTGATTGAGGATTTTTGTGTCTATGTTCATCAGAGAAACTGGTCTACAGATTCTTTTTTGTTGTGCCCTTGTGTGATTTTGGAATCAGGGTGATACTGGCTTCACAGAATAAGTTTGGGAGTATTCTCTCCCTTTCTATTTTATGGACTAGTTTGACAAGAATAGGTATTAATTCTTCCTTAAAAGTTTTGTAGAATTTTCCTGTGAACCTGTCAAGACCTGACTTTTTCTTTGTTGGGAGGTTCTTTATTACTACCTCAATTTTTTTTTACTTGTTAGAGGTCTGTTTTAATTATTTATATCCTCTGGATTTAATATTGGTAGGTACTAGGTGTTAAGGAATTTATTCATTTCTTTTGCATTTTTCCTTTTTAGGGGTACAAGTTCTTGAAGTAACCTCTCATGACCCTCTATATTTCACTGATATCTATTGTAATGACCAAATCTTCATCTCTAATTTTATTAATTTGGATCTTCTCATTTTGTTTGACTAAAGGTTTGTCAATTTTATTTATCTTTTCAAAGAACCAACTATTAGATGTATTGATCCTTTGTATTATTCTTTTTGTTCCATTTCATTAATTTCTACCTTCATCTTTATTATTCCTTTTTGTCTACTAGTTTTCAGACTGGCTTATTGTTTTTCTAATGCTTTAAGATGTATCATTACAACATTTATTTGAGCTTTCTCTGATTTTTTTTATATAGGCACTCATAACTATGAATTTCCCTCATAAAACTGCCTTTGCTATATCCCCAAAGTAATAATAGATTGTGCTTTCGTTTACATTTGATTCTTAGTTTTTGTTCAGTGTCATTGAGTCAGGTCTGACTCATAGTGACTGTATGTACATCAGAATGAAACTCTCCACAACACTGTGCTATGCCTGGCATTATATCAGTGCTTCTTTGTTTTTCTTAGGGTTTTCAATGGCTGATTGTTTGGGGAGTGGGGTTCCAGATCCTTCTCCCAAGCCACCAGCACCTAGTGCTCCCAGTCTCTCATCCAAGCACTAACCAGGCCAACCCTACTTAGCTTCCAAGATCAGATAGGTTTTGATGCCAGGGTGGTATAGCTGTGTAAACATTTGATTCTAGGAATTTTTAAACTTCCTCTCTGATTTCTTCAATGACATATTGATAGTTCAAAAGTGTGTTGTTCAATTTCCATGTTTTGTAACACTTTCGTAGTAACTCTTGCTATTGATTTCTAGTTTTATTCCATTGTGGTCTGATAACAGACAAGGAATGATTTCAATATGTTTTTATCTGTTAAGGCTAGTTTTATGAGTTAAATTGTGGTCTATTTCAGAAAAAGTTCCATGTGGTGCCGAGAAGAATGTGTTTTCCACATCAGTTGGATGCAATCCTGTGTAGATGTCTATTAAGTCCAGTTGGACTGTGATATTGTTTAACTGTGGAGTTTGTCAAGTTTTTGTCTGGATGACCACTCTATTGATGAGAGTGGGGTATTGAAGTCGCCCACTATTACTGTATCTGGACCTAGCTGTTCCCTTATTGCTAGCAATGTTCATTTTATGAAATTAGATGTGCTAGTGTTCAGAGCATAAATATTTGTAGTCATTATTTCTTCTTGATTGATTTTTCCCTTGATTCATATGTTGTGACCTTATTTGTCCCTTCTGATTAATTTTTGGCTGAAGTCAACTTTGTCAGATATCAGCATAGCAATTCCTGTCTTTTGCTTGTTTTTTGGCTTTCTCATGCTTGGTAAATCATTTCCCATCCTTTCATTTTCACTCTGTGTCTTTTTGAGTGACGTGCGTCTCTTGAATACAGCAAATAGTTGGGTCTTCTTTCTTAATCCAATTGGCTAGTCAACATTTCTTAAGTGCAACATTAAGACCATTCATATTTAGGGTTATTATTGATAGAAATTTGATGTTTTGTGTAATTTTTTGGTTGTTTTTCTGTTTGATTTGAGGGTTGATTGTTTACTTTCTCCCCTGTTCATATTACGGGCTTGCTGGTTTACTAGGTTAGATATGCTTCTTTCTTAGCTTTTATTTGACAATGTGTTCTTCTCATGGGATTTATTAATTACCATATTCTTGTATTGGTGTCTGTCTTTGTTTTCCTCAGTGCATAGGACTCCTTTAAGTATGTTTTGCAATGCAAGTTTGGTGGTCATAAATTGTTTAAGTTTGTGTTAATCCTGGGAGGTATTTATTTCTCCATTTATTTTAAAGGATAACTTTGCTGGATACAGTAATCTTAGTTGGCAGGTATTTGCTTTCAGAGCTTGAAATATATCATTCCGTTTTCTGGCTTTTGGGGTTACTCTGAGAAGTCTAATGTTATTCTGATGGGTTTGCCTTTTTAAGTGAGCTGCCAATATTAAAATTGTTTCTTTGCTTTGTAATTTTACCATCCCAATTATAAAATGACATGGAAAGAGGAACTTTCTTGGTCATGTCTATTTGGGAGTTCCCAATGCCTCTATTGTTTGGATGTCTAATTCTTCCCCTGGAATTGGTTAATTTTCTGCTACTATCTCATTGAATAGATTATCTAGGCCTTTTTCTTTAGTCTCCTCTCTTTCTTGTAAATCTTGGGTTATTATGTTATGTCTCTTCATCTTGTCCCACAGTTTTTGCAAGTTGTGATCATATGCTTTTTTTTTCTTTTTTCTGTGTTGATGTCTGAATGTAGTATTTCTTCTATTTTTTTCTTCCATCTCTGATATTCTTTCTTCTACTTGACCCAGTCTGCTGGTATTACTTTCTACTATAATTTTTATTTGTTTTATTGTTTTTCATTTCCAACTCTTCTGTTTGTTTTCATGATCTCAATTCCCTTGTCAAATTTTTCTTCTAAGTTGCTAGTCAAGTACCTAAACTGACATAGTCATTTCACTCATCTGCTTATTTGTATTTTCTTTGAAATCATTAATCATTTTTACAAGTGGCCTTTTGAATTCCTTATTTGGTGTTTCAAGCATTTCAGTACCTTTGGTGTTATTAAGAGTTATCTTTTGGAGAAATCCCATCATCTTGCTTTTTCATGTTTCTTCTATTTATGCACTGGGTTTTTCACATCTGTATGATGATTGTCTCTTCTTGATTTATTTGGGTATTTTCTTGATGTACAGTCTTCTACTAAGGTCTTGATTCACAGTATCACTATAGCAATCTACTGCTATAATAACAACTCTGACCAAAACCAGATTTACTATCACCATTAAACTAACTTGAAGCAAACTGGGTGCCATAGTGCATGCCTGTAATACCAGCAGCTTGGGATGTGGAGGCAGGAGGATCGCAAGTTCGAGACCAGAGGCAGTCTGCCTAATTTAGCAAGATCCTGTCTCAAAAAGTAAATCAGTGGACTGGGGGTGCAGCTCAGTGGTCCAGCACTTACAGAGCATGCAAGCACAAGGCCTGGGGTTCAACCCTCAGTATTGGAAAAAAAAAAAGTAATTTGAAGCCAGCTAATCCTTAAGAAATTACCCCAGTAAAGGGAGTGGTAGGGATAGCGTAGAATATGTTTTAGGGTTAGACATTAATTGTGGTAAAGATATCAATAGCAGAAGAATGAAAATCAGGGGAGCAATTAGGGGGAAGAGGAAGATAAAAAGAAAGATTGGATAGGAGAAAGGAAAAAGAACATGCTGAACAAAAGCATTAGAGAGTAGGTAAGAAAGAGCAGGCAAATATATAAATCTGTTTGTACACTATAGAAAAAACATATATAAGGTTATACAAACATTGCAAAGGGCTGGGATTTAGCTCAGTTTGTAGAGCGCTGCTCTGTAGTCTCTGAGGTCCTGAGTTCGATTCCCAGCACCACAAAATGGGAGAAGGACATGGCAACCCACTCCCAAGGCAATCACAAAACAGTCTGCCATTGAAAACCCTATGAGGGTCGCTATGAGTTGGACTCGACTTGACGGCATCTAACAACAACAACAACAAACATTGCAAGAGGTTGAGGTTTAGCTTAGCTGGAGAGTGCTGCTCTGTAATCCCAGGACCTGGGTTCAATCCCCAGCACCACAAAAATGGGAGAAGGACGTGCCAATCCACTCCTGAAGCAATTCCAAGTCAATCAGCCATTGAAAACCCTATGAGGACTGCTATGAGTTGGACCCAACTTGATGGCAACTAACAACAAACATTGTAAGAGGAATAGCAAAGGTAAACTTAAAAGTTCTATTTTTTCCAACAAATAAATTTGGGTTCAACTGACATTGAAAGAATTATAACCAAATAGCTAGGATAACCTAAAAGGAAAAAATATTAGAAATTTGAAAAATGAAAAGAAAAAAGAAAAAAAATTGAAAAAGAACAGAGAAAGAAATATACCTGGATCTAAGTGTCTATATTCCTATACACTGTCAAGCAGTCCCATCTAGGTGTCTACCATCCAAGGCCTGCCTAGGAAGTCCTATGTGCTGCCCAGATGTTACCCAATAGAATTTATTACCAGTTGGCCCCACCACTGCTAAAGTAGGCATATCTCCTAATTTCTGAACACATGTCCTCAAGAAGTGCCACTAATGCTGCCAAAATGGCCATGGGCATCACTGAAGTTTACAAAGTGCAAGTGCACTTCTCTAGATTCTCAGCACATATACACTTCAGGCATTTAGGCACAGCCATCACCATGGCAGCAGGAGCCATCAATGTGGGGTTTATAAAATGTAAGCACACTTCTCTAGTTTCTCAGCACATACACACTTCAGGTGTTCGGGCACCTCCACTGCGGCCCTCACCACAGCAGCACATGCAGTCCATGTCAAGTTAGCAGAGTATAGGGCATTTCACTAGCTTCTCAGCACATACTTACTTCAGGCATTCAGGTACAACTGCCACCATTACTGTGCCCACAGACACACCCAAGTCAGTTTTACAAAATGTGAGCACTTCCCTAATTTCTCTGCACTTACATCCTTCAGGGATTAGTGTCTCTGGGGCAGTGGCCACCACCAAATTGGAGTTTACAAATCATGTGTGCACTTCCCTATTTTCTGAGCAGTACACAGTTCAGGCATCAACTCCCCTCTGTGGGTATTTGATGGAGCCTGTAGATTTGTGTCTCTTGGCTTTCTGGTGTACACTCAGTTCCCAGGAGGTCAGTTTCAGGGGTCTGCTTCCTTTGAGGAAGGTAGTCTTTTGTTGTGTTGCTCCAAACTTGGAAAAGTATTAAAATGGATATTTTTGCTCTAATCTGATCTTTCTCTAGCTGACCTTTTGCTCTGGCGAAGTCGCTGCTAACTCAGATCTCCAAGCTAGATTTAGCATTCATAAGAGCTGTGGGGTTCTTTTTGTCCAGGTCAAGCTCTTTGTGTGTGGGGTGGTTCCTCTCTTTCCCCTGCTGTTAGAGCCAATATATAGATACATGCCTTTTTTTTTTCCTGTTCCAAAGTCCCTTTTTCTGTGTGAATTCATTTGTGTTCACATCTTTAGTGTATCCTCCATTGCATTCTCTGTTTATTTCTCCTGGGTTTCAGTTTCTCTTTTGTTACTCTGGGATTTTTCATTTGCAGTTACAGGGATATTGCTTCTAATCCAGCATCTTGATTTGGGAAATGGTCTAAGATTTTAACTGGTGCCATTGGCACAAACCAATGGGAATCAGTGCCAGATAGAAATGAGTCTCATGTCCTTACATGAATCTACCTGTTGCTATCAGTTCTTAACAAGAGATAAAATTATCACCAGAAAATAAATATATTAATAGTTTTGATTCAGTATTCTTACATTTCTGGACTTCCTTGTGGCACTTCAGTTTGTGTAATTACTCTAAATATTTTTAAAGGCATATTCATAGCAATGGAAAATTTTAAAAACTTAAAAATATCAACTGTAAGGAGACATAGCTTCTTTTTGGGGACAGGGATGAGAGTTAAGGATTTGAGGATAAAAGTATCCAGCAGCTGGGTACCCTCACATTGAGATAAAAAGGCTTTCTTCTCATTCTCTTTTTTAAAATTTTGTACCTCTTCTGTGTACTCCCATGTCTATCATGTGACACATAGCTTATCTTCCTTTCCTTTCCTCACTAGTATGCACACACACACATACACACACACGCTTTACGCTCTCCCCTAGAACCTTCTTTACTCGCAAAGCTTAAACTCTAATTTCTAGCTGTATACTTCCAAATCTATAACTCTAACCAGACTTTTATCCAACATGAGCTTCATTTTGGAAATGCCTTACCTTTACATAAAATTTAATATGTCTCAATAAGCTTTACATCTTCTCAAATTTCTTTATTCATGTTGATAGCCCCACTAGAAAAGTATGAGTGTAGGACTATATGCTACACAGGAAATCAAAGAACAGGTCTAAGAAGTAATCAACTAAAAATTAAGTTGGTCAATAAAACAAAGGAGAACTGACTGAAAACATATGTGATACCTTCGAACCTTCTTGCCAGCTCATTTCCCCTACCAATACTCAGGAATTGTATTTAACCAAAGGAGATAAAAACTACTTTTAGTAATAAATATAATCTAGGGAGAAAACCCTGGCAGCCCACACCCAAAACAATTATCCATTGAAAACCCTATGAATAGCAGAGAAGCACTGTCAAATATAGTGCCAGAAAATGAGTCTCTTCGCCTATAGGATTGAACGAATTCAAGAAACAACTAGAGAATTGTTGCCACCTCAAAGTAGAATCAAACTTAATGATAGGAATGGAGTAAAGCCCCTGAACCTCCTTTTGCTGGTGTGGCATGATTCAAAATAAGAAACATAGTGGCTACAACAATGGGCTCAAACATAAAAAGATTATGTGTGTGGCACAGTGCTGGCAAGTGCTCTGTTCTGCTTCACTCAGAATTGCTATGAGATAGATCTAACCCAGTGGCACCTAACAACAATGTGCTGAAGGTTCTAAAAGAGTCTTGGAATACTTAACAGAAACAAAGCAGAGAAAGCTCAAGAAAATAATGCTAAATTGATAAGTCTAATACCTTACTCCTGTGTGGGCTGTACACTTTACAAAGCACTTCTACTTATTTCCTCAAATATTTCTTTATTAAAATTACTTTATTAAGCCAGGACACAGTGGCCCATTCCTGAAACCCCAGTGACCAAGGAGACTGAGGCAGGAGGATTGTTATTTCGGGGCCAGAGGTAGCCTGCATAACTTAGCAAGACCCTGTCTCAAAATAAAAAATGGGCCAGCGGTGTAGCCAGTGGTACAGCACTTGCAAACTATGTTCAAGGCCATGAATTCAAACCCCCAAGTACCACACACACACAAAATTATCTTACTAAAACCTATAAAGTTGGTATTAAGCCCTATATTTTAATAATGGAGAAAATGAGGCTTGGACTCTGTTCTTTTATCTTTCCATTTGATTGCCATAAGAAACTGCCATTGTGCCTATTTTGTAATGATATATACAGTCAATTGATTTGGCTAACTCAGAAAACCAAGAAAATAAATGGAAAAATTATCAGCAACTGAATTTGTAACTGACATGACAAGTCCGTTTAGTCAAAATTAGCCATTCAGAATTTGCATGTAGACAAATTAAAATGTCACAGGGCCTATTCTGAGAAAATAACACTTGACCATGTACCACCCTCTCACCAGCCATCCCAACTTATCACATTAGCCCACTCTAGTGAACACTTAGGGCTAATGACCTTAGTCACTCCATGTCCTTGTGAAACAGAGGATGATGGCAGTGCTAATAAAAAATGCAGGCAGGCAACAGCTAATTGACAGGTGAAAGATGAATTGGAAGTTTTAAGGCTTTTTGCAAACTTCGCCAGACCAATCTGAAATAACAACAAAGTCCTCAAAGATCAATAGCTTTCAATATATCAAAAAGAATCCATCCATTACTTCCTGAACTTCTGGCTGCTTGTTTCTAGAAGTGGCATTTTTAGAACCTTCTCTCCCACAGAGTTACTAATTCACATGTAAAGGATAAAACTTGACCAAGTCTCTCTGTCCTGATCAACACCTCCAACCATCCAAGGAGCCTGGTAGATGTCTCAAAGTCAAAGAGCACAGACTTCCAGCTCAGGTCTGTGCAACATGACCTAACATGCTATCACTAAAACCTGACACAACAGAGAAATTTCCTTCTGCTCAGGCACCAGGTCAAGCTCCACATTCGCAGGCGTTTCTGCTGATTTGGTCTCCTCTGAGGTATACTGCCCATGTCACAGAAGGAGTGTTGATTTTATGACAACCAAAATGAGCAACAGGGCGCCAGACCCAGCTGTTATTCAGTGCTGTTGAGTTGGGTCCTACTCAGATCAACCGTGTGTACAACAGAACAAAAGAAACACTGTATCTGACAGTGCTTCTCTGCTATCCAGAGGGTTTTCAATGGCTGATTGTTTTGGGAGTGGTCTGTCAGGGCCTTCTCCCATTTTTGCAGTACTGAAGTTCAAACCCAGGGCCTCAGAGCACACAGAGCAAGCACTCTATCAACTGAGCTAAACCTAGATACACCTGGAGCATTTAAAATGGGCTGAGTGCCCAGTAAGACTTCTGTGGCAGAAATAATGGGGAAAGCAATGGTCCCAACCCTCAAATCTTAGCACACATCCAAGCAACCATGAAACAAAGAGCTTCTTAAACTAAAAATGTCTTCAGAAGCATAGTTATCTGCCTCAACCTCAAAAAGACTGAGAAGTGAAACACCATTATTTCAAGAAGCTAACATATATATATATATATATATATATATATATATATATATATATATATACATATATATATCTTTATTACATGACTGTTCCACATCATGCTCAGAAGTTATTGATAATTATAAAAGTAACCTGGGGTTTGCTAAAGTTCACTAAGAGCTTATTGTGCGTCAATAACTATAGCAAGAGCATTTCCACTTTTCATCCTCACAAAACCTTGAGACATAACTGCTGTTACTCCAAAGTCACAGGGCTAGTGACTGGCTTTATCATTGTTAACCACTCTACAATACTGCCTCTTGTTGTTTGTTGTTGTTTTAGTGTCCAACTCATAGCGACCCTGCATACAATAGGTGAAACAGTATTGTTACTGCTTCTCTTCTATTTGTAGGGTTTTCAATGGCTGATTGTTTTGGGGGAATGGGTTGCTGGGTCCTCCTCCCATGCCTACAGCACCTGGTTCCCAGGAGGTCTCCCATCCAAGTACTAACCAGGCCCGACCCTGCTTTCAAGATCTGACAGGATTGGTCACTGCAGTACTATGGCTACAGGCTACTACTGCCTTTTAACTGTCTTTAACTTCTTAGAAAAATAAATATCATAAATATTCAGTAAGATAGAAGCTGCATTTGTTCATTTTTAGGCATTTTACTAATGCTCTAATTTTCAAAGATGGTATCTACTAACATCTACCAGGTATATCAGTATCTGTAGATTGCTTATCCCTAGAAAAATGTATGATTTTATATGTTGTATTTGGAAATTATAGTAAGTACATTTCCCCCAAATTCCTGTAAATCCACTTGCCTTCCAGTTTAAAGGCAACATGCTGACAATGATGGTTTCTATTCCTATGCTTTCTATTCACAGGCTGGGACCACTTCCCCTCCCTCTGACACATCTTATCATTCTCAGAAACAGCATTTGCATTCATCAGAGACGCATTTGCATCCTCTGGTCACTTTCCTTAAATGATTTCCAATTTCTGTGGTTAGGCAAAGACACATAGAGAATTGCAATATTCTAATTTCCATTTGCCTTCATTTTCCCAGTTCCACTTTCCACATCACCCCTACCTTAAATCTTTTATCTTACATTAGCCAAGTTAATAGGCAAGAGTTCTAGAATGGAAAAATAAAAATGGATTAGGATGCATTTTAAAATGGAGAAAGAGAAAGTTCAATATTCTAAAGATATTAAAATAGTTACAAATAAAATTTCTCTAGTCAAAAAATAACAGTTAATTTGTCATCATAACTAACAGCTGTGAAGGATTACTGTGTGCTCATTATTGTAGATAAGAGGATCTCACTCAATTCCCAAAACAAATCTTTAAGTTCAGTATTATTACCTGGTTTAGGTTAGTAAGACTCCTTCAAGGATTTCCTGGCTCCATGGCAGGTAGCTTACCCTCTGAAAAACCATGTTAGGTCTTTAGCACTGACTCACACACTTAGGTCAGTGATCCTGGGCGGGAGTTGAAGTTGCAAGAATGCAGCACTAAAGGAGAGACCCTATACCTCTTCCTCATAGAGGCAAAAATATGCCAGTATCCAAAACTAGAGAGAACAAAGCTCCAGCTTCTTGCAATAATGGGAGCTGGGCTGACTAATGCAAACAAATGCAGGAGGAGGGAACCTGCACAGAAATCCTTTCAAGTGATTAGGAGAGGAGCAGGGTGTAGAAAGATGCTTCTTGTTCATTGTTCACAGCCAGGGAAGCATGGCTTTCTCATCTTAACTAAAACAACTTTTAAAGTTTTACCAAGGTGGTAATGAGTTGACTATATCATCCACAGCCTTTTCTATACTAGCCAGATAAGGTGGATTGATGACACTAGCAAACACATTTGGAATTCATGAAATTCTCTGGATTGAAAGTCAAAAATAGGCTCTTTAGGCAATGTTTTTCTGATTCCAAAATCTGAGGCAGTTCCCTTTCTCAGTTAGAACAGGAAGGAGTCAACGGGCAATAAGTCTACCATACACAAACTTAACCAACCTGAGAGCTAGGCTAATTAACAGAACTTATTGTTAGAAAAACACTAGGCAGGCCTACTTTGTGCACACAAAAATAAGCAATATATGGTTCTTTGTAATATAGGTGATGTCATAATCTAATATTGTGGTACATAAAACTATCGGCTCATTCACTCTGACCTGAATAGTACTATAAAGTAGATGAAATACAATAAGCATATGGGTGTCTGATTAGGTTAACAGTCATTCCTGTCAAACTAATCTTATAGTTTAATAACATCCTTATTAATAAACCCTGCTTAGAAAGGAAAGATACTCAAATTTAGCGAAGTCTCTGAGTTACAAAATATAGTTCATTAATCATTACAAAAATAGGTAGTTGCCAAGAATGGAGGAAAGGTTTGTTAAGTCTAAGTTGTATGTTGTCTTATATTTAAATAAACAGGTAAAGAAAATATTAACCAACTTTGTGGTATCTGAATTTAAACGCTGCTCAGATAATAATTGCAAACAGTTCACCAAGCCTCCCTCTTAAAGAAGGTTGGAGAGAGGTAGGACACTGGTAGATTGTCTACCGTGCTCCCAACCTTTCCCGAGAAGTGTACACAAATCATCTAAATACTTCCTTACATTTGTGATCATTCCATAATGGGGTCACTTTGTGCAACTATACTGCAGAAGTATTTGAGTACTTACAAGTGTTGGGGACCATTATGTTGCTGTTGTTGTTGTTGTTGTTGTTGTGTGCCATCAAATTGGGTCCAACTCATAGCGACCCTATGTACAACAGAATGAGACACTCCGTGACGCTCTGCCATGTGGGGCACTATGTCAGTGCTTCTCAGCTATTCATAGGGTTTTCAATGGCTGATGGTTTCAAGAGTGGATTGCCAGGTCCCTCTCCTTAGCCTGCAGCCCCTAGTATTCACAGGCAGTCTCTCATCCAAGGACTAACCAGGCTGACCCTACTTAGTTTCCAAAATCTGGCAGGATTGGATGCTATGGTGCTATGGCTGTAGATGGGTACAATTTTAGTCACTGAAAATTCAACAGTGAATACAATGGACAAGTTCTCTGCTCTTATAGATATAGACAGTAAGCAAATAAATAATTGTGAATATTCTATAAGAAGTGCCACAAAGACAATGAAATAGTAAAATAGAATAGAAAGTGACCAAGATTCATCCTAGGAGGCAATATCTTCCCTACACCAGCCATGCTCAATGAGGGAATTGGGACTGGAGAAATCTTTTGTAACTTACTGAGCTCTACAGATTTTCTGGATATAGAGTGGTGGCAATTTCCTTTCTATTCAGAAAGAAAATGAGGAAGTTAAAACAGTAGAGGTGAGAAAGTGCTAATTTATTAGGATTTTCAGAAAATGTCTGAGAAAGTCACACTTGAGACAAGAATGATAATAAGGCTCCTGTCATGCAAAAATTTAGGGCAGCAACATTTGAGGGAGAAGGGATAGTGGCAGAGGGAGCCTGGAGGAGGAAGGCATGGGGTAAGATTGGTGAGCCAGTCAAAAGCTGACAACTGGGGCCTTAAGGCATGGGAGAGCATTTGCATTTGTTTCCAAGTGTGATGGAAATATACTGGAGAGTGCAAAGCAAGTTAGCAATATATCAGCCATTAGCTGCAACATCCTAAATGAGAGAAAAAGCTCTTTCTAATACCAGAGCATAAGAAGTCACAAGAGTGCCGTAGTGTTTAGGAAGCTCTTGCTCATAAGGCAAGTTACCAATTTCCATTATTTCACTACTCAATACTTTTGTTGCACTTTCTCTACCCTCCTCTCTCTCACATACACATATACACACATCATCATCATCATCATAGCCTACCCAGTTCCCTCCTTCTTGGAGGTTGCAGACTCAACAATATTATTTTATTGACTTTTAGAAAACAATACATAAGTTAGGATTTCTCCTGGCTCAACCATGGAGATTTTTACTATGATTTTGTTGGTCAGACACATCTAGACTCCTCTTCCCACTTAGGGGAAAGTATTGTGTCTTCCTCAAGACTGATTACATACCTCATGCAGTCCTCTGAAGGGAAGGAAAACGACTTTTTAAATGAACATACCATTTAACAAATGCTTTTTGAAAAATTCTTAAAAAATCACACTGTTCTGGATTCTGTGGGAGAAATACAGTTAAATTTGTTAGTTTAATAAAGTTTTTAGTCTCTAGAGTTATAGAATACAATCATTACTCTTTGGTACTAAATTTGTGGTATGGTATGTAGGTGCTTGCTGGAATATAGTTTGAAAGGCATCATTAATTAATTCCCTGTTGAAATCCAAAAATGACATTGGTGTTCTGATATATGCTGTACAAGATTCACATTTTATTTCATATAAACTTTGTCAAAACATCACTGCATAATAATTTAAATAAACGATGCTTTATAGTCATATTTTTATTATCTGTCATTTCTCCCTTGATTTTTCCAACTTTAAATTCATTGGTGACATTAATTAAAGCTAAAGTACTCAGCAACTATTGGAAACATCTGCAAAATAAAATGTGTGTTTTTGTATTTTTAGAGCAGTTTTCTGACTAATTTCAAATTTTGAGTGCGGTTGATTTCAGATGAGAATGTAGCTAACACAATATTTATTTTTTAAGCAAGATCACACTTCAAACAGACATTGAAAATGAGTATGTATGAGTTATGTGGGATGAGGACAAAGGAAGAGACACATTGAGAGAGAACAGACTTGAGGGTTTAAAATGAGAACCATCACATAAAACGTAGGTTATGAGATTCCTGAAGCTGTAACCTACGTTTATGAAATATTATCAATGGTGGCCATTGACAGAGCCCAACAAGTTTAATAGGCTGAGGATAAAAAGGAAGGTGTTAACATCCTAGAGAGTGTCCTTGTTCAATTAAACCTTATGAGAGGAAGCAAAGATCCTTAGTTTGGAGAAACTACTGTCTTTAGACAGGTTGGTACTTCAGTTTTGTTCTCCTATGAAGGGTATACTCTGATGACTATTCCCAATGATGGGCCCCTACAATTCTTCTTGCCAATTTAGTGCAGGTCTGCCCAATAAGGAAAATTTCTGTTGTAAAGTAACCTTCTTAAGTTGAGAATGAGGATGTGATAAAACTGTTCAACAACAAAATGACTTAAATTGAAAATTGTGAGCTTCTTTCCTCTAGAGGGATTCTATCATCCAGGTGCTTAAAACAAGTTCTACTCAAGTGATAGACTGGCTTAGAGAACTTCTAAGGCTCCTTCTCCAGCATCCAAGAATATGAATATCTACACTCAAGGTAAAGTGAAAATACTCACACTACCATGGATATCTATTTGAATTCAAGTGCAAATGATTACGGAACACTTATTAACAATGATGGGCATGATCATGATGATAATGACAATGATGAGGACATTAACAGGGTCATTTAAATTTACTTAATTGGTTTTAACTTAAAGAAAATCATTTGCATTTTCTGCCATCTACTTAATGCTTGATTCCTTTGGACTCATTTTTTAGTTTTACTTCTCAAATAGATGTCCTGTAGTTCTTTCTACTTCCTTTTGAGATGTGCCTCCTGTGCTTCTATCCACTTCATTGAGAATACCCCTGTCTATGACCTACATCTCTTGTCCATCCTCATCTTTCGATTGCATTTGATACCAGGGAATCCTCACCACCCTATCTTTTCCTACACCACCCTAACCTCATAAAGGGAGGAACCATATCTTAAAAGTCTTTATATTCTCTTCCAACATTGGTTTGCTTATAAGAGACCTTCAAATGCACATTAATTAAAAACAAATTTTAATATCTCTATTTTAGTTCTTAGCTTTAACCCCCCCATACACACAGATATTTCCTTTCTCTTTAGAGCTTGGCTATATAAATAACTGCTAAATTCACTTCAGATGCCAATTCTTCCCTCATAAAGTGATCTTAGAGAAGATAGGATGATCTTCAATAGATTAGTTTTTACCACATCACTCCCCACCCAAACCCCCAACAAAAGTTCTACATATTGCATTCCTATTCTCTGAACACACTTTGGCCCCATTAAGAGCATTGATCACCTACTCTCTCTGCAGACTCCCAGGGTTAGAATCAGTGTTAACTTCACAGGACATATAGTTCCCAACTTATGATGGTTCAATATTATGATAGTGGGAAAGAAATCTGCATCCAGTAGAAATTATATTTTGAATTATTAATTCTGATCTTTTCCTAGGGTGTTTCTATGTGGGTACTCTCACGATGTTAGGCAGTGAAAGTGAGAAGCAACTCCCAGTCAGTCATGTAATCATGGGGATAAACAACTGAAACTCTTCAAGTATACTGTGTTCTTGAGTTGTGATGTTCAACATATGTTAGGTACAGTAAATATATTTTCAATTGACAATAGGATGATTGAGACATGAACTTACTATCATAAGTCAAAAAACAACTACATATACACAAATCCCCCAAAGAAGTCAGATTATTTCTAATTCATGGTCAAATGGGTACCTTTGATTGATTGATGACACTTTGTGGTAGGCAGAATTCTCGATTGGCCCTCCAAAATTCTCAAGTAGTGGTGTACATACTCTGTATAATCTCATCCCTTTGAGTGTGAGTATGACCTGTGAATGTAATGGATTTTACCCTCATGATTAATTACTTTATATGGTAGAGCCAAGAGGATTTTGAAGATATAATTAAGATCTTTAATAAACTGACTTTGAATTCTTTGAAAGGGACATTATCCTAGGTAGACTTCAGTCCTATAGTCACAAGGAATTAAGTTCTTCCTAGAGCCATTAATCTAGGAAAAGGACATCCTTGTCCAGCATCTTGATTGTAATCCACAAGACTCTGAAAAGAGAATCCAACTAAACTATTTCTAGACTTCCTCCCCACAAAAATAATCCTGAAATAATATATGTATTTTAAGTTGTTAAATTTGTGATAATTTGTTATACAACATAAAAAATACTAGCACCTATTTTTTCTCCCTCTACTGATTTGCCTGGATCCTTTTTCTTTGTTGCTATAATTTTCTGGTTACTAACCAGGCCCGACCCTGCTTAGCTTACAAGGTCTCACAGGATCAGATGCCACAGGGCTACAGCTGTAGGCGGAGCCAATTTGTATCTGGCTGTTATTGAGATATCCTTTTTCCTTCAAGTCATAATTATCTCACTGAGGAAAATTCAGATTCCTAAAGGAAGTAGGAAATAGGTACTTGACCTTGGTCACAGATACACCAGATATACATGGACATATAGTTTGGTAAAAAGAGGTATTTGCTGGCAGAAAATTTCCTTTGATTTGCCCTGTGTGATTGATCTAGTGAGTTCAGGTCTCAGTGAAGCTGCAGCCTCTTCTCTCTGATTCTTCTGGCCTTTTCCTCTTGGCATTTTGTTTTCCCAACCACATTAGTACCTGGTCTCAGGTATCTCTACAATCCCTGCCACAGGGAAACCTCACTGACTGTCCATGATAATGCCTACATGGTCCATTTCAAATGGCTCCAGCTTCCATTTTGCCTTATGTTCTGTGATCTGAGACATATCCCTGAAGGAGGAAAACATCCCCTACCTAGCTAGCATCAGTCAGTGCTTGGGAACAAGTTATAACAGTGCCCACCAAATGCCCTAGTTACTTGGTGATTTATACATCTTTGCCTACATATGATTATTATGATTCTTAATATTATATGTCAATTTAATTGGGTCACAGGGCACCTAGATATTTGGTTAAACATTATTCTAGGTGTCATTGTGAGGGTGTTTTTGAGTGAGATGGACATTTGAGTCAGAGGACTGAGTAAAGTAAATTAACCTCCCTAATGTGGGTGGTCCTCTCCAATCAACTGAAGGCTTGAATAAAACAAAAAGACAGCATGAGAGGAAACTTCTCTGACTTGACTGTTTAATATGGGACATGGGTTTTCTCTTACCCCAGGACTGGAATTTATACCACTGGCTCTCCTGGACCTCTAGCTTCCCAGCTTCAGATTTTGGAACTTTTAGCTCTCTCGCGTGAGCATTCTCTCTCATTATTGCTATGGAAAACCTTGACTAAGGATAAGTGATACACTTATCACTCTTCTAAGTGTTTATAAGGTCCTAAAGATTTCCTTGAGATTTTTTTGCCCTTTTCCCCAATGTCCAGCCTGCATGCTAAGAAAGCTGTATAAATGTTTCTAAATCCTCAAAGAAAGAAAATTGTTGAAATCCCTTACTGAGAGTGTGATGTTTTGATATAAGCAGTACTGGTCATCATGCCCATTAGTGCTCTCAGTAATCCAAGGCATTTCTCATTGACAGGAATTGGAGTGGTCCTTGTTGCAATGGAGGCCAGAAAGGAGATAGCCTTTGCTCTCAGCAGAGGACTGCTGAGTCAGTTCTCCCAAGGAGGCTTCCTGTGTGTCTGCAATCACTTCAATGTTTAATAAATGTCTAGGAAAGCTGTGAAGGAGTACAAAACAGATTTCCACTTGTCAAATCAGCATTAGAGTGAAAATTAAAGATCGGAGTTCCAAAGATTTTGTGGATTATTCCATTCAAAAGATAAAATGACGATGATGACGACGACAACGACTACTACTACTACTACTTCTCCTTCTCCAACTCCTCCATCTTCTCCTTAAAATGGTGAAGGGATAAGGAGGCAAAGAGTACCTAAGAGACTCACTGCAGAATGCAATTCAAGAGCTACAGATCTTGATTAAAGGGAAAAAAAAAAGCTAGACATGTTAATCTCTAAAGGCTGCCTTACTAATACATTTAACATTTCTCTCTCCATAAATATTGGACGCTGGGTTATTCTGCCACAGTCAGGGCCATTTTTCAGTCCAATATTAAGAATTCAAGGACAAGTATGTAAGTCCATTTAAAAAGATTACTTATATTTGGCCAGGCTAACCCACTGAATAGGTATTGGGTTGAATGAAAATTATCCTGACCCTGTAACAATCAAAATTATTTTTCCATGCAATTAATTCAAAACTTGGGTTTCCTAACAACCTTCAGGGAGATTTTGACTTGACCTTGTCAGGTCTCAAGAAAGTTTTCCATTTCCATTTCCAAAAACAATGCTATTAACCTCTGTAAACAATAAGCAACAGGGATTCCAAGTTTAAAAAGAAACCTCAAAACATCCTGATACAAGGGCTGAGCCTCTTGCTTCTTGGGAAATCAACCTGAAACTTAAATATGACCTGAAATTGGCACAGAATATGTTTATAGTTTGAACTTTGATTAAATCCATCCAAGTCCCATGAGTTCTTACCTACAGAGCAGTAGGCTCCACTTTCTGTAGCCCTATAAACATGTGCATTCTTTCCAGATGTTAGACCACCTCTGAGAATATATTACACCACTTGTGAGACAAATTGCCCTTTTGCTTTCTGGTTATGGGACCATCACTTAACCTGAGTCTACATATATGATTTCAAGTGAATGAAAATATCTGTTTTCCATCCTTAATTTTTTTCTAAAATAAACAAAAAAAGTGAAAATGGTAACTCCTGACTGAATATTGTCAATCTCAAAATCAACTTCAAAATAAAACTCCAAAGAATTAAAATGAGTGTTAACTGATTCATTTAAAGGGCATCTATGTTTAGTATAAATAAATCTATTCCACAAAACTAACCTATCTATCCAAAAAGAAATATTAGACGTAGATGTATACTGGGTTATACCATCGCAACACCAAAGCTGTTCTCCAGTGGTTGGAAAAAACTGAATATCTGATTAGTATTAAGGATGGACCTGGAGAACAAGCCACAGAAGCATATCTATATTTAGCTTAGACTTCTGTCCAGAGGGTCCTTATAATGCCAGGGCATGGTCCCAAGTAGAGCGCAATCCTGTTCCAAGAGAATTGTACACAGAGAGCAGAAGAATATAGTCTAGGATGAATCAGAGCAAAGGATCTATGAGACAGAAGATGACATAAACGAACTGAAATGCAAGCAATTGGAAATGGAGTCAATGATAAAAGTTTTAAAAAAAGATTTCCAAGAGAACTCAGATAGAGTGAAAAGAAGAAACATAAGAATTATGGGTATTCCTGAACGAGAAGAAAGAATCACTGGAGGCCTTCACAACCTAGTAAATGATATCCTCAAGGAAAAT
>VMDO01021864.1:0-34563 GCA_007922755.1 Pedetes capensis | reverse complement strand
TAAGAAGCTTCTGCACAGCAAAAGAAACAATTAACAGAATCAAGGAAACCGCCACAGAATGGGAAAAAATCTTCGCATTTTATACATCTGACAAAGGTCTAATTACTAGAATTTATAAAGAACTCAAAAAAAAAAAAACCCCAAAAACCAAACAACCCAATACACAAATGGGCAAAGGAACTCAGTAGACAGTTCTCAATGATGTTTTAAAAGTAACTGTCAAAGATCACACAAATAGCAGAATAGGGTGAGAACCAGATCTTCCTCCAGTGCTGTTCTTGCTGTCCTTTGTCATTTGCTTCCTAGGTATGGCTTGTCTCCCCAACAGATGGAGGGCTCTTAAGAACAAAGGTATTTCGGTGGGACTTCCTCACAGTGTTCTCCACAAATGCATAGAACTGGACTGGTAGTACGTCATAGCACAATGGGATTATTCTGTACCGAAGGAATAGCATAGGGCTGCTGTTTCTCCAAAGGCTGCTCAAAGTGTTGAGACAGGAGGGGTAGATAGTCCATCAAAGGCCTGCCGCCTGAAGAACAATGTAGTGATGGGGCTGGCTGACAACTAGAGACAAAGAGCTGTGCTGTTGAACACTGCCCAGAGCAGCCTGTCTCTTCCTGCTCTGTCTAGCACACAGCTAAATGGACCACAAAAGGCTGCTGGGGAGAAGACAAGAGTTTAAGAATTTGCTGAATGTGTTACCCCTGATAGCCAGAATAAACCCGAATGATCTTCCTGGGACACAAATAGAGATTATGAGAATATAGGCCAGACCTGAATTGAGATAGGGGAATAGAGATACGTACTTAAAGAGCTTGGGATGGACTCGCGCATATTTGGTCCACTCAGTAGAATTAATTTCTTAAATTTGTTTTCACAATTTGAAAAGGTGTTGGGAAAATTTACCTAAAACCTGAAAATGGACACATAAGACTATTGGGTGTCCGTTCTGTAGTGTGCTAGATATCATCTCTAAGGTGTGCACTTTTGATTGGCTTTCTATTCATTAAGCCAGTTTATAACTGAAGGAGTAGAAGTTAGGGTATAGAAAACTTGATAATAATGCAAATCATTCTCATCTACAGCAAAGCAAGTGGGTTTCACCCAGTAGATATAGAAAAGATAACTCCAATGATTACATTTTGTTGGTCTTTCAAATATTAACAAGTTTTGCATTTATTGTTGTTGTTGTTAGGTGCCTTCACGTCAGTGGCTGACTCATAGTGACCCTATGTACAAAAGACGAAACACTATTGTCTCTGCTTCTCTGCTATTTATAGGGTTTTCAATGGCTGATTGTTTCTTGGGAGTGAGTTGCCAGATTCTTCTCCCAAGCCTACAGCACCTGGTTTTCCCAGGTGGTCTCCCATTCAAATACTAACCAGGCCCCACCCTGCTTGGGTTCCGAGACCTGATGGGACTGGATGCCACAGTGGTACGGCTGCAGGCCTTGCATTTATTAGCAAGTTTATTTCAGCATTTCTAATTGCTTATAGGTATCTCCTCTCTTCAAATTCTCCATTGAACTAGTCAACATCTTATGGATATTTCTACTGATTAATGAGTGGAATAAAATCTTTGAACCATTTTGAATTTTGACAGAAGCCATATTTTTAAGCTTTTGAATATTATATTTGAGAAGTGTGGATATACACAGTTCAGGTTCACTGCTATGGTGACCAAAATTTCTTTTCTTTTCTTTTTTTTTTTTTCTTTTTTCTGGTACTAAGAGCTGAACCCAGGGACTCGCACTTGCATGCTTTGCAAGTGCTGTACCCCTGAGCTGCACCCTTAGCCCATTTGTTTTCTTTTTTAAGATAGGGTCTTGCTAAATTATGCAGGCTACCTCTGGTCTTGAACTTGCAATCCTCCTGCCTCCACCTCCTGAGTTGCTGGGATTACAGGCTTGTGCCACTACACCTGGCTTCAAACTTTCTAAACCAAAAATTGTACCCTAGTATCTGAGCAGATAACTGAAAGAGTCCCTATTTTTCCCAATCTTAAAATCACCCTGTTCCTTCACTATCAGTCTAACAGATTGTTTGCTCTATCAAGGAGCCTTTTCTAACCATTAGACTTTGTTCTCTGGTCTTACAATACTCTCTGTACTTGCTCTGCTCATAATACTTATCTTATGCACATTCTCCTGAAAATGGTAAAAATCCAAACAGGGGTAACAGAGAAGTTATGAGGAAGCTGTGGGTCCAAGAAGGCCCTGTTGCCAGTCCAGACCATAGATTCATACCAGAGATTAAGAATTTATCCTGATGGGGTATGCAGCAAGTCCAAGGAACATGTGGGAAGGCGTGAGTTAGACTCCAGGTTTGCTATTCTTATAACCTTTCTGGGCAGATTGTTTCCTCCTTGATTCAACCACCCAATCAAAGTTCAACTGCCAACAGTCCAAAGAGCACAGAAGCCAATGGTGGTAACTTTTTATATCAAGATTAATAGATGAAATGTGGTTAAAGTCCCAAGAGTACTAGTCCTAGCCAGAGAGAACCTAACTAGTCCAATTAAAAATCATTGCAAGTACATTCTAATTCTTGCATAGGAACTATCTCTACAGCCCTGGCCCTAGATCCTTAGATCCCACAGTAACTATTAATGATTTTTAAGTTCTGATCACAAAGATATTTTTGTTATGTGCTGTTGAGTAGGGTCTGATTCATAGCAATCCTATGTACAACACAATGAAACAGTCTCTGACACTGTGTCCTGTCCAGCACTATGTCAGTGCTTCTTTGCTATTTATAAGGTTTTCAATGGCTGATTGTTTGGCAATTGTTTCGAGAGTGGATTGCCACATCCTTCTTCCGTTTTTGCGGTGCTGAGGATCAAATCCAGGGCCTCAGAGAGCATAGAGCAGCACTCTGTCAACTGAGCTTTAGTCCCATCACAAAAATACTTAGATTTAATTACAAAGAATTGTATTTTCTTTATAAGAGACATACTAAAAGTGGCACAGAAAGTTTTGAAAGTAATTCTTTAATGGGGGTAGGCAAAAATATATACCCTAACAATACAGCAAAAAGAACAGTATTGATAAGACTAATATCAGACAACCCCTACGTGTCTGTCAGTTTGTCATGCTGTGGGGGCTTGTGTGGTGCAGTGATGCTGAAATCTATGCCACTGGTATTTCAGATACCAGCAGGGCTACCCATGGTGGATAGGTTTCAACTGAGCTTCCAAACTAAAACAGACTAGGGAGGAGGACGTGGCAGCCCACTCCTGAAATAATTAGTCATTGAAAAGCCTGTGAATAGCAGAGAAGCACTGTCAAATATAGTGCCAGAAAATGAGCCCCCCAAGGTGGAAGGCATTCAAAAGACAACTGGAAGAGAGTTGTCTCCTCACAGTAGAGTTGATCTTAATGATCAGAATGGAGTAAAGCCCCCCAGGACCTCCATTTGCTGATGTGGCATGATCCCAAATAGGAAAAAACACAGTGGCTGCTTCAGTGGGTTCAAACATCAAAAGATCATGGGCATATCACAGTGTTGGAGAGTGCTTCGTTCTGTTTTCCATAGGGTTGCTATGAGTTGGACCCAATTTGAGAGCACCTATTAACAATATCAGACAGGAAAATTCAAAGGAAAAATTAAGTGGAAGAAATTTTTTCTTGCTACACTAAAAACAATTTGCAAAGGAAATATTTTTTTGCTGTTGCAAATGCTGAGATGTACCTATCAGACACGTCTGATGGGCAAATGCTGCCATCACATGTACTTTATTTGCCAGTGGTTCTTTAACAAATCAACACATAAAGTCAACATATGACATTCTAAATCCTGATGGAACATCAAAATCTCTAAGTAAAAACTATTAGAGATTTTTGAGAAAACTAAAACTTTTATTGGGGTGGGGTTTAGCTCAGTTTATAGAGTGCTGCCCTGAACTTTCTGAGGCCCTGGGTTCCATTTCCAGCACTGCAAAAATAAGAGAAGGACCGGGCAGTGCACTCCTGAAACAATCAGCCATTCAAAACCCTATGACTAGCAGAGAAGCACTGACATAGTGCCAGGCATGGCACAATGTCAGGGAGTGTTCTATTCTCTTGTACATTAGGTTGCTATGAGTTGTAACTGACTCGATGGCACCTAATAGTAACAACACAACAACAAAATTTTTATTATGATATGACTTCAATACACTCAATAGTGAACAGAACAGAGTCAAAAATAAATATCATTATGTTCTCAAATCTAATCCACATCCTTTCAATAGTTCTTGTTGTTGTTAGATGCCATCAAGTCAGTTCCAACTCCTAGCGACCCTCATAGGGTTTTCAATGGCTGATTGTTTGGGGAATGCATCAGAAGTGGATTACCACATCCTTCTCCCATTGTTTGCAGTGCTGGGGATTGAACCCAGGTCCTCAGAGAGCAAGGAGCAGCATTCTACCAACTAACCTAAATCCCATACTTTCAACAGTTTTTGAGGGCTACAAAAGCAGATGTGGGCAAAAATTGAGTGAGGATTGGATATGTGTGAAAGAGCCCATGAATGCAATTTGAATCCAATTCATACAAGAGAGATGGTGAATCCAATCCTCATGTAATTCTAACCTGTATCTGGTTCTGTAGCCCTGTAAAACTGTTGAAAGGATGTAGATTAGATCTGAGAATATAAGGTAAGTATATAGAGAATCTGAATAATATGATTAATAATCTTTGCTTAATAGATCCCTGTGGAAAACTATAAGATTAGAGAAAATATTGAACAGAAATTAGTCATTTATTAAGACACACACACACACACACACACACACACACACACAAATACACCCCAATACACTCATTCCAGAGTAGAAATTGTATTGTATAGGCTATGTTCTCTGTCTATATTGCAATCAAACTAAAAATTAAAACAAATGTTAAAAAATTTAAAACAAAAAATTTTGAAACTTGGAAATTCAAAAAATACACTTCTAAAAATGTTCAGATTAAAAAATTAAAAACCACAGTGCCAGATTATTTTAAAAATATCAATAAGAACATTACCTTTCAAATAAAATAGTGTATATTACCAAACTTTTATATGGCAGATTGCAGTACTCTTTCAATTATTTGCCACTCTCCTGTGAAATGAGCCTGCCTTTCCCCATCCCCATTTGAATGCATTATTAGTTTGGCCCTTAGAATGGGAATGGGAGAAGTGTCTACTCTGTCCTAGAAGAAGCTTCTTCTATGATTCTTGTCCTTGCGTCAGGAGAACAGCATGTCCCAGATATGAGGCTGTCTGTCAAGCCTGAATTTCAGAATGAAAAAGATATTGATCAGAACAGCAGCCCACGGACAAAGGATGTATGATATGACAGAGAAATAAACTTTGGCTCTTGTAAGAGATAGGGAATATTTGTTCCCACAGAATAACCTAACAAAATTGGACAGATACATCTGTAAACAGGAAAGAAAACCCTAGTCTCAAGTCTGCTTATTACCAAGAAGATAACAACAACAAAAATAAGCCAGGCATTCAATTCAATTCAGAAAGAGAAATAAACATAAGGAAAGCAAAAGAAAAGTAGAATAAGGTTTGAAGGAAAATTATTAGAAAAGTGGAGTCATGACAGTAAATGCAAAATCCATTCTTTGAAAAAAGCCAATTATATTGGCAAACTTCTCACAAATCTAAGCAAAATAAAAAGAGAGGGTAAAATCAAAATCAAACTAGTCAATGTAAAATATAAAAAATAACTAGATTTAGGCAAAGATACAAAACAGTTTGTGAAAAATTTTAAGAAAATACAATGTACATCTTTATTGTGATAAATTTAAAGATACTGACTTAAAACCTTTTTTAAAATCAAAATACAAACAGTTAAGTTTTATAAAAGAAGTTGAGACTCTGAATAGAGAACAGAAAGCACAGAAAAGGTAGAAAATATGGTTAAAGATTTATTGTTAAAGTTACTAGATGTGGAGAGATTTATTGAAAAATTCTCTCATCTCATCAAGAAAACACAATTCCTGTGTTATTAAAACAACTTCAGAAAGCATGGAGGAGAATGGAAACATTTACAATTTATTCTTGAAAACTAGCACAACCCTAATACCAAAACTTGACATATTAGAACCTAAAAGGGAGACAGCTATAGATGGAATTTTAAATTATACAAATGTAATAATTCTACAAGAAATATTAACAAATCAAAGGTAGAGATATATTAAAAATTATCTACTGTGACAAAATTAATTTATTCCAAAAATATAAGAATGATTTAATTTTAGGTAATTTGTTCGTGTACTTAATCATGTTATTAGAACAGGTAAAAATATTAGTAGTTTAGTTTTAAACATCTGATAAAATCCAGTATCTGTTCTGGGATTTTTAAGTCCTCTTAAAGAAAAATAGAAAGGTTTTTAACCTATGAATCCTAAAATTAATATCCTAAAATTGATAGCAGTAAAATACAGTATTGGCACATGCCTAAATCCCAGCAATTTGGGAAGCTGAGACAGGAAGATTATGAATTTAAGCCCAGAGGTAGCCTGAGCAACTTAAGGAGACCCTGTCTCAAAATAAAAAATATTTTAAAAGGGAATTGGGGTGTGGTTTAGCAGCGGAGCACTTGCATAGCATGGGCAAAGCCCTGAGTTCAAGCCTGAGTACCAGAAAAAAAAAAAAGAAAGAAAGAAAAAAGAAAAAAGAAAAGAAAATAGAAAGACAAAGGTACTTATAACAACCATTGTTATTGAACATTGTTTTAGAAGTTTAAACAGAGGCAATAGGAAATCAAAAGGAGAGGTATAGCTATTTATAAAGATGAAAAGATTTTATTTGCAAAAGATAGTCTACATAGAAAGATTAAGAAAATCAAATCTGAAGAACATTAAATAAAGTGGCTTGTTAAAGAGTAACTTTTCCATATTACAACAATAACCAGTGAGAAAATAAATACAAATTGGAGAAAAATTTATCAGATAATTAAAATTATAAAAAATAGTAGGAATAACATCAATAGGAAGCATTCAGAACACATATAAGAAGTCTATAAAATGTATTCTTAAATTCTAGAGGTATATCTCTGTATAGGAGATTTTTATAAAAATTAATTTTGTCACCAAATTAATCTATAAAATGTTATGCAGTGTCAAATAAAACCTTAGTGGGATTTCAAAGAAAATATAAAGATATAACTCTCAAGCTTTCTTGAAATCAAACATTGGAGAATAACTGAGCATTTTAAAAGAATATATAATGAGGAGATAATTGCCTATTTTGCTATTAAAACATTCCTTAAAGCAGCATTGTTTTGTTGCAGACAGACAGAAAGATTTGAGGAAGACAACCAAAAGTTCAGAAACAGATCCAAGTTTAGATAAGGATGGGGCATTTCAAATCAATGAAAATGGCCCTTCAATTCAATTGACAACGGCAAATAATTCCATAAATTCTTTTGAGGCAAGTTGCTAACTATGGGGAAAAAAATCAAATGTTTCATAGTTTACATTTTCAATGACACCTAACAACAACAAGGTTCATATGATTTGTTGTTGTTGTTGTTAGGTGCCATTGAGTCAGGTCTGATTCATAGTGGCCCTCACAGAGTTTTCAATGGCTTATTATTTCGGGATTGCTTCAGAAGTAGATTGCCATGTCCTTCTGTTTTTGTGGTGCTGGGGATTGAACCCAGGGCTCAGAGAGCACAGAGCAGTGCTCTACCATCTAAACTAAATCCCAGCCCTCATGTGATTTATAAACATAAATATTTTTAAAGGGTAGATGATTTAGGAAGAAAGTGCCCACACAAAGTTAGTAAGTAAGTATATATATACAATGTTAGCATATGTAACATTGGTAATCCTGAGACAGGGGAAGGAAGACATTAATTTGCTTTTTAAAAACTGTAGCAAAGAGCACAGTAAATAAAACTGAAAGGCACAGGATAAACTGAGAAAAATATGTGAAACTGTTCTATTAATTCTTTTGATGAAAAGCTTGTACAAGTTGTCAGAGACTTCATTCATTCAGAATTGATTGAGCGCTTTTTCTTTGCCCGAGTCTTTTGAGGTCCTTCTTGTTGTTATTAAGTGCTGTGGAGTCCTGTCCAACTCATAGCGACCCTTATAGGGTTTCCAATGGCTGATTGTTTTGGGATTGCCTCAGAGTGGATTGTCATGTCCTTCTCCCATTTTGTGGGTGCTGGGAGCTGAACTTGGGACCTCAGGGATGGCAGAGCAGTGCTCTACCAACTGAGCTAAATCCCAGCCCTTTTGAGGTTCTTGGGAGACCATAATGAACAAACAGACATAAATTCCTACCACATGGAGCTTAGATTCTCAGGCAATTTATTTTTAAAAATGTAAATACTAATAAAAAATGAAAAATATTGACTACCATTAGCAATCATAGAAATGTTGATGAAAGTGTTTTAATTTTTCAATACTTAAATCAGCAGATATTTTTTAAAAAATTGATTGTACTCAGTGCTGTCAAGGAAATGGGAAACATCAATTCTCTTATGTTTTGGGGAGGGGTATAAATTGGTACAACTTTCTGGAAGACAGTTTAGAAAGCTTAAGAAAGTTGGTCAGCAATTCCCCTTCTAGGAATTTATATGAAGTGAATGAACAGAACAAAACAATTTAGTTACAAAAATATTTATCATAGAGATGTTCATAAGAGCAAAAACATTGGAAACAATATTAATTTGTTATATACACAGTAACATAAGTAATTGTGTGCAGCCATACCACTGTGGCATCCAATCCTGTCAGATCTCAGAAGCTAAGCAGGGTCAGGCTGGGTTTGTACTTAGATGGGAGACTGCCTGGGAACACTAGGTGCTGTAAGCTATGGAGAAGGACCTGGCAGCCCATTCTCAAAAAATAATCAGCCATTGAAAACTCTATGAATAGCAGAGAAGCTCTGAATGTTTCACTTGTACATAGGGTCGCTGTGAGTGGGACACCAACTCGACAGCACCTAACAACAACAACAACATAAATAATTACATTATAGAAGAATATTTAACAATAGATAAACACTGCTAAATGAAAATGCAGGTTACAGTTTACACTGGCAGATTCAATTTTAGGTGAAAATATATGTTGCCATAAAAAGCTAGACAGACAGACATTAAAATACTAAAGGTGGCTAGGCCTCACTGGGAAAATGTTAGATGATTTTCATTCTTTCTTATGATTTAAATGGTGTAGATTTTGTAATTTAAAAGGGATATTATTTTACTTAATGTATAGATTAAAGATATCCATGTGCCTTATAGATTTTATATTTCATTGGGTCTTATTTGATATTGTAGGTACAGTTCACAGTTCTAAATGAATCCCTCCTCAACACTGCATTAATTCTCTCAAGCCTGAGAAAGGGCTGCCAAGAAAGATAGGACCTGGCAGAGGCTGGGTTAGGTAAAGGGGATGAGGTGAGTCATATAAGACAGGGTCAGATGCTATCATTATTTAAAATTTTGATGTTCATTCTGGATTAATTTTTATTATTAAAATGCATTCACATATTCCTGACAGCCCTCTGCACCCTTGGTGCTCCACAAACTGCATCTCTCTGCATTCTGCTACTGCTTCTGGTTTAGCAGGTGGAGCATGCTCTTGCCAACACAGAAATAATCAGTTTTGCTGTGGTGGAGGGCGGGAGGACAGCCTCCCAGCCATTCAGGGAACCCATACTCTGGCTGGACTTTCCAAAGCGTGTTATCACTATTCTTGGGTTTAATGTTCATCACAGCCAGACAGGCTGAGTAGCAGAGAATCCTGTGTGTCCCCTCATATCATTCTTTCCTCTCAGTAGTAGTCTTTTCCAATTGCAGTGGGGAACATGGCCACACCTGGGTTCTCTTGTAGCCAGATGTGGCCATGTGATTAAGCTTGAAGCAAAAGGAAGTAAGGGTGCTCTGCAATTCGCAAGCTGTGTTATGAAAGTGAAGGCCATTCCCTTCTTCACCCTCTCCCTGCTTCCTCTCTGTGAAAAATGTGGGAAGACTGGAGCTAATGTGTCCAAGGTAGACCAGAAGATGAAAGCTGTGGACAAAGATTAAGCAAGTAGGTGGAGGAAGACAGACCCTCCTGATGTGAAGTTTCCATCCCATATCTGGATTTCTATATTTACACGAGAGAGAAATAAAACTTATATCTTGTTAAAAAATTAAAAACCACTGTCATCCTAGGTTTTTTGGGTGTTTCTAATGGACCTAGTTTTAATTCATTTAGATAGATATTAGTATTAAGTCCATTTTGTAGATGGAGGGACTGAGACTCAGGGAAGTTAAGCATCTTTCACAAGTTTGCACAGCTATTTAATGACAGGTCAGAATCTGAAACCAAAGTGTCTGGCTTCAGTCTCCTACACTATTGAAGTTCTCTGTTCCAGAAAGATTTCTAAGCCTGCATGAAGGGTGTGGAGTCCTAGGTTTTGGATATTCAAACATGTCTTTCTCCAGCCAAAGCTCTAGCCCTTCTCTGTCTTCAGTGGTAGGATCAGAAGCCATTTTCAAAGTACTTTTGGGGGATATAGGGGGTCCTATGCAAATGTCTTCTTACAGCCCACTTGCTCTGTCTTCTGGCTATCTTGTGGTACCAGAACTGTTGATTTGCATCAATCCTTGAGGATCATCCATCATCATTCCCCCAGAAAAAGACACTTTGCTCTTCCTACCTGAGTGGTGGGGTAGCAGTGGGGAAGGTCTGCTTCTCTTCAGACCATTTGTGCAGACACCCCACTACCTTAAACCAGTCCCTTGAAAAATGGTGCAATCCTGTGCTGGTTTGACATAGGGGGATTCTACATTGTTGAAGTTACTCAGCACATTGCCATGTGTTTATCCCCTCAGGTCAGGTCAATGCGAAAAGAAGTTCATCACTTCTGCTGCTTCAGTAACTAATGTTCAATCTATCAGCTGAATGCATTTCAGGCTTATAAGCAGTTCCCCAAGGTCCATGAGCAAAAAATCTTTTGACTTTCCCCACCTCCCCTAGGAGTGACCCATGTTGTTAAGTCCTATCAAGTTAGATCCAAATCACAGCAACTCTATGTACAACAGAATGAAATACTCCCTGACACTGTACCATGCCCACAATATTTTTATGTTTAAGCCCATTGTTGCAGTGACTGTGTCAATCCATCTACTTGCAGGTCTTCCTTTTTTTTCATTGACTCACCACTCTCCTAAACATGATAACCCTGTCCAGGGACTGGTCCCTCCTAACAACATGTCCCAAATATATAAGATGTAATCTATCCATCTTTGCTTCCAAGGAGCACTCTGGTTGCACTTCTAGGACAGATTTATTATTCTTTTGGCAGTCTGTGGTATATTCAATATTCATCTCCAGTGCCATCATTCAAAAGCATCAATTCTCCTGTCTCCTTTATTCACTGTCCAGGTTTCATAGCCATATGATGCAACTGGAAATACCAAGGCATGAGTCAGATGGTCTCGTCTTCAATGTGACATTTTTACTTTTTAACACTTTAAGGAGGTCTGTTGCAACAGCTTTTCCAAATCAAATGCATCTTTTGATTTCTTGGCTGCTGCTTCTGTGAGTGTTGACTGTATAATCAAATAAAGCAAAATTATGGACAACTTCAATCTTTTCTCCATTTATCATGCAGTTGCTTACTGACCCAGTTGTAAAGATTTTTGTTTTGTTGATGTTGAGGCACAATCCATACTGAAGGCTATGTTCTTTGATCTTCATCAGTAAATGTTTCAAACCTTCTTCAGTTTCAGCAGCAAACTTGTGTCATCTGCGTAAAGCAGGTTGTTAATGAGTCTTTTTCCAATCCTGATGGCAAGTTCTTCTTCATAAAGTCCAGCTTCTTGGATTATTTGCTCAACATAAGGATTGAAGACATATGGTGAAAGGATACAGCCCTGCTGCATGTCTTTCTCAACTTTAAACCAGGCAGTGTTTCCTTGTTCTGGTCAAATGATTGCCTCCTGATCCATGTACAGATTCCTCATGAGTGAAATTAGGCGATCTAGTATTCCCATTGTTCACAATGTTATCCATACTTTGTTGTGATCCACACAGTCAAATGCCTTTGTATAGCCAATAAAATACAGACATCTTTCTTGTATTCTCTGCTTGTGGCTAATATCCATCTGACATCAGCAATGATGTCCCTGGTTCCAAAACCTCTACTGAACCAGCTTGATTTTCCAGCAGTTCCCTGTCTATATACTTCTACAGTCACTTTTGAATGATCTTTAGAAAAATTTTACTTGCGTGAGATATTAATGATGCTATTTGATAATTCCCACATTTGATTGGATCTCATTTCTTAGGAATAGGAACAAATATGGATCTCTTCCAGTCAACTGTCCACGTAGTTATTTTCCAAATCTCTTGGCATAAACAAGTGAGCACCTCCAGTGCTGCATCTGTTTGTTGAAACATCTCTACTGGTATTCCATAAATTCCTGGAGGCTTGTGTTTCAGCAATTCCTTCAAGGTAGCTTCTACGTCTTCCTTCAGTACCATTGGTTTCTGATAGAATACAACCTCTTGAAATGATTGATCCTCCACCAATTCTTTTTGGTGTAGTAACTCTGTGTATTCTTCCCATTTTCTTTTATGTTTCCTGCATCATTTATTATTTTTGCTGTAGAATCCTTTACTATTGCCATTCAAAGCTTGTATTTTTCTCTTCAATTTCTTAAGCTTGAGGAAAACAGAGTGTGTTCCTTCCTTTTGTTTTTTTGTCTCTAGCTGTTTACACATGTGATTATAATGTTTGATTTTATCTTTTCGAGCTGCCCTTTGGAATCTTCTTTTTAGTTCTTTAACTTCATCATGTCTTCCATTTCTGTTAGCTGCTCGATATTCAAGGGCAAGTTTTAGAGTCTCTTTTGACATGTAACTTGGTCTTTTTTTCTTGTATTTTTTTAATAACATTTTCTTTTCCTCATGAATAATGTCTTTGATGTCATGTCACAACTCATCTAGTCTTGCATCATTAGTGTCTAATGCATCAAATCTGTCCTTGAGATGGTGTCTGAACTCAGGTGGGATATACTCAAGGTCATACCTTGGCTGTCATACACTTGTTCTAGTTTCAATTTGATCCTGCATATGAGCAGTTGAAGGGGATGGGATTTAGCTTAGTTGGTAGAGCGCTGCTCTGCAGTCTCTGAGGTCCTGAGTTCGATTCCCAGCACTGCAAAAATGGGAGAAGGACTTGGCAACCCACTTCCAAGGCAATCCCAAAATAGTCTGCCATTGAAAACCCTATGAGGGTCGCTATGAGTCGGTCATGACTCCACGGCACCTAACAACAACAACAACAACAACAACAACAACAACAACAACGAGCAGTTGATAGTCTGATCCACAATCAGCACCTGGTCTCATTCTGACTTGATATTGAGCTTTTCCATGTCTCTTTCCACAAATGTAGTCAATTTGGTTCCTCTATGTTCTATCTGGTGAATTCCATGTGCATAGTTACTGTTTATATTGGTGAAAAAATGTATTTGCAATGAAAAGTTCATTGGTCTGACAAAATTCTATCATGCGGTCTCCAGCACCATTTCTGTCACCAAGACCCTATTTTCCTAGTATTGAGGCTTCTTCTTTTTTTCCAACTTTTGTATTCCAGTCACCAGTAATTGTCAATGCTTCTTCATTGCATGTTTGATCAATTTCAGACTGCAGAAGCCGATAAAAATCTTCTCTTTCTGCATTTGTGGCCTTAGTGATGGGTGTATAAATTTGAATAATAGTCATATTAACTGTAGGCATATGGATATTGCTCTATCACTGATAGCATTATACTTCAGAAGAGATCCTGAGATGTCTATTTTGATGATGAATGCAACCCCATTTCTCTTTGTCATTCCTGACATAGTAGGCCATATGTTTATGTGATTCAAAATGGCCCATGCCAGTCCACTTTAGCTCACTGACTGTTAGAATGTCAATGTTTATGTCCTACATTTCCCTTTTGATGATTTCTAATTTTCCTAGATTCATACTACATACATCCATGTCCCAATTATTAGTGGCTATTTACAGTTGTTCCTTCTCATTTTCAGTCATGCCACATCAGCAAATGGATATCCCTGGGGCTTTACTCAATTCCTGTCTTTAAGATCATCTCACTTTGAGGAGACAACTCTTCCCCAGTTGTCTTTTGAGCATCTTCCAACCTCGGGGGCTCATTTTCTGGTACTATACTTGCTTAAGGCTGGGATTTAGCTCAGTTGGTAGAGTGCTGCGCTGCACTCTCTGAGGTCCTGAGTTCAATTCCCAGCACCACAAAAATGAGAGAAGGACCTGGCAATCCACTCCCAAGGCAATCCCAAAACAGTCAGCCATTGGAAACCCTATGAGGGTCCGCTATGAGTTGGATACCGACTCGACAGCACCTAACAACAACAACAACAACAACACCTGCTTAGCCTAAATATTCTCATCTATAAAATGGTGATACTAATCCCACTTTTCTATAATATCCTAAGGATTTAATGAGATTACACAGAAAACATGTAGCCTATGACAATTGTCAAAAATGGATATTATTTTGATTGGCCCACATGTTTTCTCATACTGTGCTTCAGAGGTAAAGGGGAGATATAGTTTTACTTTTTTTTTTATTCTTGGTTCTCTGAGATAGGGTCTCACTGTAGAGCCCAGGCTGGCCTTGAACTCATTTTATAGCCCAGGCTAAGCCTCCCAAGTGTTGGGATTACAAGTGCATGTCACCACACCTGGTGCAATGTAGTTTTGTTGATGCAGCATGGATAACCCTGTGGGTACTATTTTTGATCTTAGATAAAATGTTGTTGGCATTTCCCCAATACCATAGTCACACTATTCCTTATACTATATTGTCTTTAAATATTCTCATAGCACAAATGGGGGAGAACTAAATGTAGTCCAATTTGTTTAAAATTTGGTAGTTCATAAATTTAAAGCAGAGATTTTCATCCAGCTACTGCTGAGATTTTACAAATACTAATGCTCTGTTTCACTCTTTGTTCTTGCTGTTAGGTGCTGTTGAGTTGGGTCCAACTCATAGTGACCCTATATACAACAGACAAAACACTCCTCAGTGCTGTGACATGCCCAGCACTGTGTCCATGCTTCTCTGCTCTTCATAAGGTTTTCAATGGCTGATTGTTTTGGGCTCGTTTGGGGAATGGGCTGCCAGGTCTTTCTCCCATTTTTGTGGTGCTGGGGATTAAACCCAGGTCCTCAGAGAGCACAGAGCAGCACTCTACTAACTGAGCTACCCCAGATTTATGGGGATAATTGCCTGGGTTCAGTATTTTTTAAAATTTTCAGATGAATGTAGTATATCATCAAGATAGAGGACTACTGATTATTGTATCCTTCACTTCTCTGTCAGTTTGCTGTACTCTGGGGGCTTGTGTATTGCTGTGATGCTGAAAGTTGTGCCACCAGTATGTCTGATACCATCAGGGCCACCTGTAATGGACAGATTTCAGCTGAGCTTCCAAACTAAGACAGACTAGGGAAAAGGACTTCACAACCCACTCCTGAAACAATTAGCCATTGAAAATCCTACGAATAGCAGAGGAGTGACCTACATCTCAGTATTAATGCATCTGATGGCATCAAGCCTTAGTGGCCTGAGGGAAGACAATTGCCAAGAAGAGATTGAAATCACATTTTTATTTACATTTTTACTTTTCCACAGCTTGATTTCTTCCAGCCTTTTGATCTATTAGGCCACATTAGTCTGGACTGGATCTCTAAATCACATTACTTTTTCTTCCAAGACTCTCAAAGAACTTGATAAATTTGTCCTAATGAGTCAGCATATTCATCGATGGTGTTGATATACTAGGTCTAAAACTGATATACTAGGTCTAAACATTGCTTGGTGCACACAGTATGGAAGACAATTTGTACATAATTAAATGTAGGCTTTGTTTGTTACTCTTTTATGAATAATAATAACTGTTGTTTTAGGAAGTCTCTGAGTTTATCCATCTTTTTAAGAACTAGATAAATTTAGATCTCTCCAATAAAATGAAAGTATGAAATCCAAGCCATCTTGTAAAATAAACTCATGTTATCATTTACACTTGTATGGTCATAGAGTTAATAAAAAGTTTGTCTTGGATAAAACCCATGGAGAGACTTTAAAATAGATGTGAAGATGGATTATAAACAATTGCTCTTTTTAATGATGAATATTAGATTGTATTTAGTCTTAAATAATTTTGCAGCCTCTGGGGGATGAATTGTCAGTGTATTGTTATTATTCTCAAAGTCCAATCTGACTCTTGAATTTCACCACATTCCTCCTCTATACACTGATGACAGATAGGAAGACAGGAGGAATCTAAATCAGACTACAGGGGCTTGATTCAGCCATTCAGATTCTCACTTATTGTTAGACAGAAAGCAAGTAAAGGCTCATGGATGCTTCCTTGGATGAACAAAATGGGAAATTTTCTCAGCTTAATGGCTTAGTTTTGGAAGAACAGCCTTAACTGTACTGCTAGCTAGTGAATTCTAAATTGCCTTTGGGGTATTTCAAGAGTGAGAAAGGGGAGGAGGACCAGGAGAGGGGGAGACGACCTGCATCCTCAGGGATTGAGGAGGGACTGGAGGAAGGTGGGAGTAAAAGTCAACATGGTCTCTTTAGGGGCCATCTGAGAGGGACAGCAATGTTATATAAAGTTCCCCAGAATTCTCTTCCCTGTGTGGTTCTGCATTAGGGTGGACTGAAGAGACTTTTGTAGCAATGTCACAGCAACTGTTCTGCTTCCGAGGCAGCTTGTACACATTCCTTGTGACCAATTGCCCCACCTTGTTGGAGCAGGACAGCAACTGTGATGGCAGAGCCTTGGGCTCCCTCTGGGTTGTCCACCTCCAGCTTTTCTGGGTTCTGCACCAGGGTGCATGTGCAGCTCTGAGGCAAAGGGCATCTTCTTCTGGAGGTCACACAGGTCATTAAGGCTGAGGACAGACACGAGTGCCCATTTCTCCTTGTGGGTTTCTATTTGTCCTCCCTCTCCTCCCCTTCATAGTCAGTCTTTCTTTCTTGCCACTGACCCCAAGCCATCTGCAGACTTTTTCATTAGTTCCACCATTGCATAAGATCTAATCCTGGGCTCTTGAATAGTGCAGCCCTAGCTATGTGTGGCTACTAAAATAAAATGAATTAAAATCAAATACAGTTGTCCCTCAGGATCCTTGGGGGCTTGGTTCCAGGTCACTCAAGGATACTAATATCTAGATATGTTCAAGTCCCTTATATAAAATGGTATAGCATTTGCATATAATCTAAGCATATTCTCCCGGTACTTTAAATTACCTCTAGATTACTTATGGGCTGGGATTTAGCTCAGTGGGTAGAGCAAAAATGGGAGAAGCGCCTGGCAACCCACTCCCAAGGTAATCCCGAAGCAGTCAGCCATTGAAAACCCTATGAGGGTTGCTATGAGTCAGATACCGACTCGACAGCACCTAACAACAACAACAAACAGATTACTTATATGACTTGATACAAGATAAATGTTATGTAAATAGTTGTTATTCTATATTGTTTTGGGAATATCAAGAAATAAGCCTATACATGTTTGTAGGGCACCCCGTGGGGTACGTGATGAGGCAAGGAGATAAAGAAAAGGGGCACAACTCCAAGTCCACATGGCTTGAGGCTTATCTAGCCCACCTCCAGTACTGAGGCATACCTGGGACTCCCTTATGGCTCACTGTGGCACACCTGGCTTGAGCCCAAGAGGTCAAAGCAAGATGGCCCCTGCTTTATGCTGCCAGGGTGTGTCCCCTCCTCAGATTCTTGCTGAGTCAATGCCACCCAATTGGCTAACCCAAAATGCCTTTGTCCCCACTCTTAATTGACTGTCTCCATTCTCGCTCCCTCACCCCATTTGTTACACCCTAGTCATTAGCATCCCACCCCAACAGGTTATGCCCTATCTACCCTATGTCTTCCTGTTGGTTGAGTAATGCTGTCCTATGATTAGTTACACCCTGATGATGTCCTTCTTCCTTATTGGATGTATTCTGTTCTGCATTTTATCCCTACATTTTGTTTCAAAACCTATATAAGCATGGGTGAAACTTGTAATGTTGTTGCTGTTGGCTCAGGCATAGATCTGGGGCTGAGAGAGTCATTGCTCTGAGATGTAGCATAGGTAGAACTGTATCCCTTTTAAGGGTAGCAATAATAAAGAGCCTTTGGCACTCATCAGCAAGCAGCTTCCCCGAGTATCATTGCTTCATTACCCTCAACACGCACGCTCAATCCTAGCAGGTTTAGTGTGGGAATTCTAATACCAGTCATTGTGGGATGCCCCACACATGTTCAGTACAACTTTTTAAATATTTTCAACTTACACTTAGATGAATCCAGGAATGTTGAACTCATAGATATGAAGGGCTGACTAAAATGAAAATCTCAGGTCCTCATTTGTATGAGGCACATTTCATATGTGTGTCTAGTGCCTGTGTTATTGAACAATGCAGGTATAGAACTTTTCCAACACCACAGAAAGTTCTATGAATCCTTGAATAAATTCCTCTAAAAAGTTCCTTATTTCTTGTTACTCATAGGTATTCTGTTTACCTAATCAAACCCATTTAATAGACAACCATGTTGTTATCTTTTCTAGTATTCTTTATTATTTAATGTGGATTTGGTGTCCTTTTCCTTATGCTTTGAAAACCTCCCTTTGTGGAGTAGATTTTCTACTAGTCAATTCTCTTACTTTTTATCTAGATAATCTCAATTGGCCTACTTCCAAATGTACTGATTCTGTCTTCTGATAAGGCAGGCCTGCTTTGAATATCCTCTAATGAAAATTTCCATTCATTTATTATACTTTTTAAATTCTGGAATTTCTATTTGGTTCTTATTTATAATTTCTCTTTATTAATATTGTCCATTGATGAGATATTATTCTCATACTTCCCTTTAGTTTTTGAAACATGTTTTCCTTTAGTTCTTTGAATATATTTAATACAACTTATTGCAAATTTTTATTTGTTAAGTCCAATATCTGGGCTTCCTCATGAGTAGTTTTTATCAATTGCTTCCCCACTCTCCATGTATAGGCTATAATTTCCTATTTACATGACATAATGTTTTGTTGTTGTTGAGAATTGTACTTTTTAAATAATATAATGTGATATCTCTAGACATCATATTCCCTTGTTCCCCAGGGTTTATTGTTGACACTGTTTATTGCTGTTATACTTGTTTGTTTGGTTAGTGACTTTATGAACTTAGTTTATGATGTTTGTATTGTTTGTCAGATGTGGCCACTGAAGTCTCTGTTTAACTTAGTGGTTCAGAAATTTCCTTAGTTCTTTGATCTTATGAATCTCTCAGTTTTTGCCAAGGGGCTTGTTGGGTCCCTGTTCGGGCACCAACTATGTTGGACCCCATGTTTGGGCTCCAAATCTATGTGGAGCACGCACCTCCTGGTCCGGCCTGGAGGTTCGGACGGGCTGTGCTGCCACGCACACAGATACTAAACACAATTCACTCGGGACCCTCGGGTGAGGGGCGCAGACTCCTGCGGCCCTCGGGACCCCGGAGGAGACGGGAGAAAGGAAAAGCCTCAGGCGCTTTTGCCTTCCAGGGGCAAACACCTGTGTTGGTCGTCTCGGTGGTCAGGAGGAGACAGCTGTTGCTTCGTCAGTGGTCAGACGGAGAGCAGGTTCTTTTCCTTGTTGAGGATTGCGACGGGAGAGCATTCTCTCCTCACCAAAGGTCCCGGACAGAGCAGTGGGAGAGGCGTTTTTTCATCGGTGGTCCAGGCAGGAACAGGTGAGAAGGCGCAGAAAGGGATGCCAAAAAAGGTGGAGCTGCTGCAGCACAGCTCTTTATGTAGCTTGCCCATGGAATGGCCTGAGCCAATTAGCTTTCAGTCCAATTGTCCAATCAGGAAGGGTTTTGTACAAATGTGCAACCAAGTTACTTTCATTTTCCCTAGATTTCTAACTTACAAATCAAATATTCAAACGCCATTTTCCCAGTTTGGGAGTTTTTGCCAATTTCCTCCCAATTTTTCTGTACAGGGGCTCTGTATGTTGAGACAGATCTTCAATCCCTAGCCAGGCAGTTGACAGTTCTGCCTTAGCCTTCCCTTTCCCTTTGTGCAGAGCCCCAGGATTATGTGAAGACGAGCATCTAGGGCCTTCTCAGGTCTTTCCCACACATGCACACAGCCCTGGGCATGTGCACAGCCATGCGTGGGTGGCCTTCTAGGATTCGTCTAAGCTTGATGGAGTTTTCAAATCACCCATGGCCATTTCATTTCCTATATTTTCCTTGAAGTTTTTGATGAGTTTGTTGTTTCTTCCATCTGTTATCCTCTGCCTCAAGCAGTCATGAGGTTAAATAATTGCCTATAATTGCTTTCAACAAATGCCCCCTGGGTCAAAGGCTTTTTTTTGGGGGGGAGCAGTTGGGGAAAGGGTGAGCTCCAAGTCAGGTCAAATGAAGATAACCTTGTAAAGGGGGTTCTTCCTGGAAACTACCAAACAGATCAAATTATAACCACTCTTTGGGAATAATGCTTTGAAAAAGCTCTAGCCTTCATTTGATGACTACAGGATCCAATCACCATGATTGTAAGTTGTTGTTTTACCAAGCTACTGCAGAGCAGTGGGAATAGGATAAGATAAAATACCACAAAACTTGCTGTTTTACTGAATTTGAACTGTTTTCCTTGAGTAAGTTCTTTGCTGGCTGCTGTAAGGCTTTGGTTAAATTCCAGAGCTCTGAAAAAGTAGTTCAAATATGTTTTACCTTGTTTATTTCACTGATTTTATATCCATTTCTGTCCCCATGGTGCCTTCCAGGCTGACAGTTTTCACCAATAATATAGGGTGCTGGTTTTCAAGACTACTGCAGAGCTAGGGTCAGGTGGATGGGAATAGAGCAAGTTAAAACATCACAAGGCTCATTGTTCTTATTGATATTCAGCCATTTCTCCCGAATAAAAATTCCCTGGATTGATGCAAGCTTTTGGTTAATTTCCAAAGTTATGAAAAAGTTGACTGATAATTTTTTCCAGTTTTCTCATTGCTTTGTTGGAGGAAACAATTTTCAGAGATCTCACATCTATCCATTTTTGCAGATGTCATTTTATATCATTATATAACATTTATATCATTATATAATGAAATTTTATATCATCACAAATTATGCTTTCCCCAAAGGAAAGAAAAAGGTAAAAAGAAAAGAAAACCACTCAGTCACTGAATTAAGCATCTAACCGTACGCAAATAAGGGATATTAATTGTGATGCACTACTGTATTACTACATGGACACTGAGTGATGCTACTCTAGATGTTTTCTTAGTTATTTGAATTTTGTGAGGGCTATGTGCCCCAGACCAATGTGGATCCCATCGTGGAAAAATATTAAAGACTGAATCAAACAATGAAGATCTGTCCTCTCTTTGGACAGAGATGGGCACCTCATAAAAGCTCTTATCAGGTCCTATGCAATGTCCATTTTTTCTGCCAGGTGCATACTTCCCCAGGACCACAACATTGGAGGGGATAGGCAGAGAGGGAATGCTGTTCTTTCCTCCTTCCATTTTTTTCCTGCTGTGTCACCCAAGGACCTAATACTCCTCTCTACCCTCTAACTGACCACACTTAGTCTCCAGGAATTTCCTTCTATGCCACGTACCAGTCTTAGAAAGTCAATTCCACCTTGTCCTATTGCAATTGTGCTAGCATTTACAAATTTCAGAAGTTCTTGAGTCATCCATTGAATGTCCATGGTCCTGCCTACATAATTTCTTTGGACAAAGTGGTTATCAGATATGGCTGAGTAATGTGTCTTTTAGTTTTTAAAAATGACAGGAAAGCATACTTATTTCTCATCTGACTTATTTCAATTGGAACTCATAATTTCCTAGTTAGTGATAGGCATATTTGTAGACTAATTTGATATTTCTGAGGACTTTCGAAGGTATCTCATATTTTTTTTCTTGGTAACAGATGTTGGCAGGGGTTAAATGTAATAATTCCTGTGAAATAAGCTAGAAGTATTTGTACACTCTAGGAATACAAATTATTTTTGCTCTATCTATTTAAAGGGAATAGTAAATGTCTTCTGTGGCACCTATGGATTTTTGTCTCACAGGACATGATGGAGATAAACTTGAGTGTTGTCTGCTCCAATTCACTCCTAAAATCATAAACATTGAAGACTTTTTAAAGACAGACAACGTAAAACAATAGTTTAGTGCATTGATGTATGTTGTTAGAATCTGTACCATATGCAAATGAACTTTAATTTTCCTCCATTCTTAATATGATTGGAAAGAGAAACATGTCATTTTTATTGCAAGTGTTGGTTTTTAGGGGAAAAACATTCACCTTAATAAAACCCCAGGTTTTAAGATGAAGGCAAAGTAGAACTGAACAAAAACAATCTATTGTTTCTCTCTCTCTCTCTCTCTCTCTCTCTCTCTCTCTCTCTCTCTCTCTCTCTCTCGCACCCATGGAAGCCTCCTGCCATTGCTCTGGACACCAGAAGAGTCCATTCAGCCCTCCTGTGGCACCAGCAGCAGTGGCTAGTGTGTGCACTGTACTGCCCTCTGCTGGATGAGTCAGCTCACATCTCTCTCCCTTCCTTCCGTCCTTCCTTCCATCCTTCCTTCCTTCCTTCTTTCCTTCCTTCCCTCCCTCCCTCCCTCCTTTCCTCCCTCTCTTCCTCTCTCTCTCTCCCTTTCTTCCTCTCTCTCTCTCTCTCTCTCTCTCTCTTTCTCTCTCTATTTTACTGTAAGAACAATTAACACGATATTTACCCTCTTAATAGATTTTTAAGTGCATGTTACAGTCTTTTAAAGTATAGGCACATTATTCGGCAGTGCTCTAGAATGTATTCATCTCGTGTAACCAAAACTTTATACTAGTTGAATAACAACTGGTTTAATCTCCTCCCCTGCCCCCACCCGTCACCAGCAACCACTATTGCACTCTCTGTTTCTATGAATTTGATGGTTTTAGATACACCATATGAGTGGAATAATGCAGCATTTGTCCTTCTGTAACTGGTTTAATTCATTTAGTGTAATGTCTTACATGTAGGTTCATCCATATAAGAACATGGCAGGATTTCTTTCTTTTTACAAGCTAAATCCTACACGTGTCTGTCAGCTTGTCATACTATGAGGGTTTGCATGTTGTTGTGATGCTGAAAGCTATGCCATGAGTATTTCAGATACCAGCAGGGCCACCCACGGTGGACAGATTTCAACTGAGTTCCAGATTATGACAGACTAGGGAGAAGGACTTGGCAGCCCGCTCCTGGAACAATTAGCCATTGAAAATCCTATGGATAGCAGAGAAGCTATCTCAAGAAACCAGTGGACAAGAGTTGAGTCCACAAAGTAGAGTAAACTTTAATGATGGGAATGGAGTAAAGCCTTAGGACCTCTGGTTGCTGATGTGGCATGACTCAAAATGAGGAGAAACACAGTCGCTACTTCAATGGGCTCAAACAAAAAGATCATGTTCATAACACAGTTCATGGTAGTGTTTTGTTCTATTATACATAGGATCACTATGCATTGGACTCGACTGAACAGCACCTCAAAACAACACTAACAAGCTGAATAGTATTCTGTTTTATACACGGATCATATTTTCTTTCCTGTCTCATTCACTGATGGATATTTAGGTTGTTTTCATGTCTTGGCTCTTGTGAATGGTGTTGCAATGGACATGGGGGCACATATCTTACTTCTGTCTTCTCTCGGCTTACATCTGGGGAGCTCCTTCATCCACTATGTTTTCCATAGTAGAATGTGGGGCTTTATAGTAGGACTAGGAGCTCCACATACCTGTCCCTCTATTCCTCACCCAAGGATGAGATAAGGGGAGAGAAATTAATAAATATTGACTGTTTTTGACAATAGTAATTGGGCTGCTAAAGGAAGTAGAAAGGCAGAGAAAATCTGATGAGGTCTTGCTGTAGGTATTTGGGAGTGACAAGAAAGGGTGTGTGGGAGAGGTATGAGTATGAAGCCCTGGCCATAAAGCACAGCAGAGGAACTGTTTTGAAAAATAATGCAGGAAAGGGGTCTTTTATATTGCGAGACAAGTATAGGTGCATATACTCTGGGCCATGAGAGGACCATAGATGAATCCAAACTGTCCTTAAGGAACCTCAACTCTGAAAGGGGATCATACATTGATAGACAACTCTAACGCAAGGTAAATGTTAATGTGTTCCCAGTTTAGAAGAGAAGACAGCTCCTGCAGCTGGAGAGATCAGGGGAGGCCTCGTGGTAACAGAAGGATTTAGTTAAAAGCTTGAAGAGCAAGCAAATCTGGATATGGATAGTACTAGGCTTTAAATCTGTTTAGATGTCCTTATTTTAGTTCTTTTAAAAGTAAATTTAGAAAGGTAGAAGGTGGAGGGAATGGAGAAGCAGAGGCATGATCTTGTTTTCTGAAATAGAAGTTTATGTAATAACCAATATCTTCTTCCATTATAAAGATTTATGTCAAACTAAACAGAAGTATTGATAACTTTTAAAATAAGCTTCTCAAAATCAAACTCAGACTTAAATGATTTCATGAATACAAGCATTAGGGGGCTGAATTGTGTTCTCTCAAATTCATATATTAAAGTCTTAATCCCCTTGTACTTCAGAAGGTGACTGTGTTTGGAGATAGTATCTTTAAAGGAGTTATCAAGGTTGAGTGAGGTCTTCTGGGTGGGCTCTAACACAGTATGACTACTGTTTTTATAAGAAGAGGAGACTAGGACATAGACACAAATAGAAAGAAGGGGCTACCATGTTAGGATGCAGTAAGAAGGTAGCCAACTACAAGCCAAGGAGAGACACCTCCACAGAATCCAACCCTGCTAACATCTCAGTCTTGGACATCCAGCCTCCGCAAATGTGAGAAAATAAACTTTGGTTGTTTAAGCCACCCAGTCTGTGGCATTTTGTTATGGCAGCCCCACAAACTGATGCAACTTATATTATGGATTTACAAAACATGGGTTATTGATCCTGTGTTAAAACTGGGAAATGCCCATTTGCTTATTCCAGATCAGTATTTTGTTACATAACAGGAAGATTTGGATTATCTTCCAAGCTGTTTAAATATAATATAGTCCAATCAGAAAATTCCTAACCATCCTACAGCAAACAGTTGCTAAGATTTCTGTGTGACTAAACCTGTTTGACTTTTCTGTGTTCCTACATGTACAAACATTCTTGGAGATCACCCTGGATTCCCAGGTAATGCTCTCCACTGAGTGCCAGAATTATTTTTATTATTAAATGTCACTCTTTTATAACAGTCCATGCTCCTAGTTGCAAAGCAACCAGATTCTACTCTGACTAGTTCAAAGAGGAAAGGGATTTAATAACAGATATGAGGGAACTTCCCTCACATGTCTGTCAGCTTATCATTTTGTGGGGGCTTGCGGGTTGCTGTGATGCTGAAAGCTATCCCACCAATATCTCAGATACCAACAGGGCCACCCATGGTGGATAGGTTTCAACTGAGCAGACTAGGGAAAAGGGCCCAGCAGCCCACTCCTGAAACAATTAGCCATTGAAAACTCAATGAATAACAGAGAAACACTGTCAAATATAAGTGCTAGAAAATGAGCCCCCAAAGCTGGAAGGCATTCAAGAAACAACTGGGGAAGAGTTGCCTTCTCAAAGCAAGTCTACCTTCATGACAGGAATGGAGTAAAGCCCCTGGGGCCTCCTTTTACTGACTTGGCATGACTCAAAATGAGAAGAAACGTGGTGACTGCAACATTGGGCTCAAACAGAAAAAGATCATGTGCATGTCAGTGTTGCGTAGTATTTCATTCTTTTGTACATAAAGTCACTCTGAGCTGGATCCAACTCAACAGCACTCAACACTAAAACCATCAACAAGGCAACTTATAGTATTAGGGGAGGAGCTAGAGAAAAAGACTGGTGCGGTGCTTAAACGCTACAGGGAAAATGATCTGGTAAGGAAGCTGCTGTTGAGCACTAACACTAGAGATTCAATTTTGTGGCACCAGCTTCTGTCCTTTTATTTTGGTTTTGTTTTAGTTTGGTTTGATTTTTTAAGGCAGGGTCTCCTTATGCAGCTCAGGCTGAGTTAGAACTCACTATGTGATCCAGGGTGGCCTCAAACTGGTGATCCTCCTGCCCCAGGCTCCCAAGTGCTGGGGTTATAGGAGGGCGCCGCCATGCCCAGTCTGCCACCTGTTTTGAGTCCATTTCTACAACTGGGACTTCTGTATGGAAGTCTTGCCCAGATTCACCTAACCAACGAACAAGGAATGTATCCTATGTGAAAGGGAAGCAAGTCACTTCAATTCCAGCTTCTACATGGAGGCATATGGCTATTTCATCTAATAAAAGGAGGTTACTTAGAAGTTGATGGGCAGGCAAGAATGTGACCCATGTCTACTACAGGTTCAGAACCCTCCATAGCTACTACCATGCCATGCTTTCTTTGATGTCTAGCCTTTGAAAATGACAAAGTTTATATTGGACAAATATAAATTTATTGATGATCAGAGCTGACAAATCAAATATTGGCAATGAAATTCTCACCAAAGTTTTATATAAAACATCCTGCAATCAGTCCATGCTTGGTGATCTCTGAGCATTCAGTGTTTGTTGATGAGTAGGTAAATTTTGTCATGCACAGTGTTTGATTTCCTTAGTGAAAAAACACAAAACTATTAGAACCCAAACCACTGAGTTGTACTCCTAGCTTCCCATTTTCATACTCCTGATAGCACCTACTTTTAAGACGCATGATGGCACATTCCTGTAATGCCAGCACTTGGGAGGCTGAGGCAGTAAGACCTCAAGGTTAAAGATCACATGGGCTACATAACAAAATTCCATCTCAAACAAAACAAAACAAAACAAAAATATCATAGATGGAGGTTCAAATGCTAAAATGTCCCTTTTGATGGTTAGTGGGGACAAGAAAGCAGATTACTTAAAGTTAACACTATTCCAGAAAAGTACAGTGTGGCCAGGTACATCCTCATGGTACAGTGTGTATAAAATTTGCTTCAAAGAGAAGTTATGCAAACATTAGTTAATTCATGCATTTATTTTTCCATTTTAACAAACATTTCTTAAGCATCTATTATTTTCCAGACACTGAAGTAAGCCCTTGAGGTATGTTCCTGAAGCCTTTGTAATTTTTAATAGCATGAGATAGACAGGTAAGCAAAACAAAGCAATAAAAGTTAGAGGTTCTAGAACAGAAATCTAGAAGTCTGCCAACCACAAACTACATTGCAATGCCAAGACAAAAAGTGAATATATTGCTCCCCTTATTGAATACAGAATGTTACTACACAACAGTCAAGTATTAATTCGTGTCTCATCCTTAACGCATGCAAGATCTTCATTAGGGGTGTTTTGAAGTTTGCCATTGTACCTGCTTTTCTGTTGAATTTGACTTTATAAGCAGTAAAACATTTAATACATATTTATAGTTTCCTAGATATAGGGGTTTCACACAAATAGAAGGGGAAGTAGCATGATTTCATTAGTTTTTATACAGATAAGACTTTTCATGAAAATTTCTCTTAGCTCACTCTTTCCCCTCATTTTCTCCTAGGTATCTAATCATTTGCGAAGTTCTTTTCAAAACAAAACAGTTTATACCCTAAACCTTCTGTGCAATCTTTAAGAAAGTTTCTTTTCTGGTATTCCTGTTGCATTTCATTTCCCTCTGTCTGGGAGCAAACATCACTTTATTGGTCAAGTATAGCATTTACTTATTTTTAGCTTTCTCCTGTCCTGCGCTGTGCATTCTTCTGTTTTGGTGGCATGTGAGGCCTGGAAAATGAGCAATCATCTCAGAATGTATTCAGGCATAACAGAGTAAATGAATGGCCACTTTATAAACCAGCAGACATGTGAAGAACACTTTTTAGTTATGGTTACAAGTTTAGGGGGCTGGGATTTAGCTCAGTTGGCAGAGCACTGCTCTGCAGTCTCTGAGGTCCCGAGTTCAATTCCCAGCACCGCAAAAATGGGAGAAGGACCTGGCAATCCACTCCCAAGGTAATCCCGGAAAAAGTCAGCCATTGAAAACCCTATGAGGGTCACTATGAGTCGGATACCGACTCGATGGCACCTAACAACAACAACAACAAGTTTAGGAGTCAGACAGGCAAATTGGGATTGATACCTAGCTCTGCCACTTATGGGTTTTGAGGTGTGGAGTGCATTATCTAATCTCTCTGAGACCCAGTGATTTTGTCTGTCATGTGGGGCTAATTAATAGAACATGTGTCACAGGCTTGCTTGTGAGGAATAAATAGGATAATGTGTATAAAGGACTGAGCACCTACTCTGCTCACAGTGCCAAACACGTAGCAAAGTCTCAAGAAAGAGTGGAAAAGGTCATTATTATTTTTAGGACAATGAACAGTGGTGTTCTTTAGCAGCAAGTGTCCTAGCATATAGTAGCCCTGAACTCTCTGAGGTAGAACAGCAGTCTATTTGGCCCTTAGCTGCTCTTTGCCTTTGTCTCAAACCCCTGCACAATATAGAATCAACACTTCTGCTTGTCCCCAGTCTCAGTGCATTTTTGACTCTGTATCTCAGTTGCAATTTATTTTCTAACTGCTACAGTTCAGATTTTTCTCTCTCTGCCCCAGCCTAATCTGAAAGTCCACCTGCTAATTCATCATGAAACAGAGAAATCTGATAGGCTGGCCTCATTAAATTAAGAGCCCAGTATCAATGGGGAGAGGGAGTGTGGGCAGGTTGAGTTGTTAGGGGAGAATGATAGAATATGTTCCTATTGCCCACCCCCCAACAGGAACACACGTGCTGTCTTAAAACAGCCAGGCTTTTTTTTTTTTTTCTGTTTCTCCTCAACTAGAGGCTAATTCTGAAATTAGACCAAGTGGAAAAACACAAAGCCCTTCACGTTTGTCCAGCTTTGTAACATTAAATCAGGATGAAGCGTGTGATGGAGGAAGGGGGGTGGTTTTATAATACAGTAAGTGGAACCTTTTAGCTTCAGTAAGTGACTCTGACTCAGGAATGTAGGCGATTGTATCTCCCAAAAAATCAATATTAAGATGCACAATTGCTCCCATGGTATTGAAAGAATTAGTTGATCTACATGCTAAATGACAAGCCTCTTGATAACAGGGATTATGTGACCTGCCTTTCCAGCCAAGGCTGCTGGGGACTGTCCTTTAGGTCCCTAGGCACAGATAATCTAATTAGAACAACAAAGACCAGGTCCATTTGAGAAGGTGACACAGGGGTGGGAGGGGGTTGGGAGGTGACAGTGGGTGGGTGGGTGGGACCTTGTGGGGTCTTGCATTGGCAGGGAGGGGTTCACTCAGAACAAAAGCAAGTAGGTGAGCTGCTGGGGAGGGAGGCTTCGGGGGAGGGGATGGATGCCTATACAAAGAGGTGGACAGAGGTCACCTCTTAACCATGACTTAATCTCTACTTTGGCTCCACAAACACTGTCATGTTGGCTCCCAGACTCCAGCCAGATTTGACAGGACCAGCAAACACGACTCCAGATGTCCAAACGCTCTGGGGTCCTCGGGCCCAGCCCAAGAGGGAAAGAAGGGGCCTGAGAAACACGTGGGCCCATCTGACCAGAACTCCTTCCTCTTAGAATGCCCTGCCATTCTAAGAACAGGTCCGGATGATGTTTCCACCTGCCTGGCAGAATGAGAAGGCCGTGCGCTGTGTACTTCATGAAGCTATACTTCTTTTTTTTGGAAGAGCTGTCCTCTCTTCAGTACTGGGTCTTTTTCAGGCTTTTGGTAATAAATGCTCCCTTTTAAAGATGAAATGATGGTGATTATATCCAGGGGGTTTTTAAACTTTGAGTTGTTTTGCTTTGTTTGTTTGTAATGTTCCCACCTAGTAAGCTAAAATGGGCTGGGTTTTAGCTCAGTGGGTAGAATGCTGCTCTGCACTCTCTGAAGACCCAGGTTCGATCCCCAGCACTGCAAAAATGGGAGAAGGACGTGGCAACCCACTCCCAAAGCAATCCTGGAACAATCAGCCATTGAAAACCCTATGAAGGTCGCCATGAGTCATACCCCGCTCAACAGCACCTAACAACAGTAAGCAAAGAAGCTTTCATTGACTCCAAAAAAATAAAAATGTTTTGGAAATTTTGTCAAACTTCAGAAAAAAGAAATCTATGAAACTGCCCTCTGCAAGTAGTTTTATGTTTTACCCTTAGAGATTCCTTTTCCTTTTGGAAAAGAAATTAGCTCCAGTAAGGTTTGCTCTCTGTTCCTATTTCCTCCACATCTTTTCACTCCCAGGGTATTTAGAACAAATGCAATTGGAAAAATCTGTTTTGGGTACCATGGAATTCTAAATAAAATAGACAGTGGGTTTCCCACTCTTAAAAGCACAGTGGCTTCAGTGTATACCCCAGCATGGACTAAGGTGGAGGAGCTCTGGCATTGGGGTAAGGGTGTGGAGCGGGGCTCCAGAGCCCTGCCCCTACTTGCTCAGGGAAGCCTGCATTCTTAGAAACACACCAAGGACAGTCCCTCGAGTTTCCCTGAGCTGTGGGTGGAGGGCTTGCAGGAGACTCCTTTTCCAACTAGGATGGTCAGTTCAGGTCCTGTGATGGCAATCATTTTCCTCTCTCTGATTCTACATGGTGTTGAGGAGGCTGGACTGAGCCATCACCTAAAAATAAGGTTTCAAATCCTGAAAAGATTAATTACATGAGGTCAACCTTCTCAAATCCAGGGCAGTGGAAACAGTATGCTGTACATAATATGTGGACAATATTTTTGTTCATCATAATATCTGTGATAAGAATTATTATTATTATTATTATTATTATTTGTATAAACATATGCCCATATATTTTTTCCATGGGAAAGAAATTGGGAATCTTTTTGCATGATTGTTTTTCTACTTAAAAAATTAAATGAAATCTTAAGGATGTTATCTGTATCTGACTTCCTTCCTAAATTCGGAGGATAGAATCTTAGAATAAATGATAGTTACCATCTGCTTAGCTTGAGTTAAGATTGCACATGGAAGGTTTAGTGATGTCTTTCCTTGATTTATTCAGGTGCCAAGAATTTCTATTAAACTGATTTGCTTAGGCATATGCTTGGGTTTGATTTTTAGAAAACACTGCCTTCCCTGTACCTCATAATGATTCATAGTTAAGTTTCAGGAGGAGGTTGTGTTTGAATAAATCCGAAGGGAGACAATGAAAGGGAGGGACTCCCCAAGTCTTCCTTCATTTCTAATATAATAAAATATACAAGCACATTTTAGAAATTAAAATTGAATTCATTGTTCACACTGACTCTAATGTTAATCACTAACAACTTACTGCATCCTTGCTATTCTTGGGGATACCAAGAAATTCTTCCTGGTTGGGGAGAAAAGCTTAACTCAGAGGAACTCACTCCAGCATGGAGCAAGACTGTGTGATTAAGTGCTAAGTGGTGTGGTCCAGTCACAGTTTGGCTGTTCTCTGTGGGCGGCCATAATCAGGAAGGTTATGCAAAGACGTAGGCCTTGTGATCAGATTCCATGGATGAAAAGAATTCTGGACTGCATCTTGGAAAGGACACAAAGAAGGAGAAAACACAGACACAGAAGGAAGGCAAAGTAGAGGGTTACTGGAAGGCTGAAGGAAGTTCTGATGCCCTTATTTGGGACACAGGCAATGAGGCTAGGTGAGTAAGAAGAAATCAGGTTGTGGCGGCCTTTGCATCCTAGCCTGGAGTGCTCATTGGTGCCTCTTTATTCCTTTGTCCAAAAACAGCCTCACCAATAAATTACTGTACTCTATGTTCTCTGTTGCTCTCCAGGCAGCCACTATCACCTGGTCAGGCTTGGCCTTCAAAATGAAATCTGTTTTCTATTCCCATCCCAGGACAACATGCTTTGTTTCATATACATGAAATGGGAAGATGAGATGAATGAAGGAGACATTAAAGGCCCAAACTCCAAGATGCCATTGGTTTTAACCCTTGCTAGCCCAATTATATTTTAAGCTGGAGTTTGGCTTCATGGGAAGATCCTTGGACTTATACTCAATGTCTAGTCAGGCCACTAACTTCCCCATCTGTGCCTCATTTTCCTCATCTATAAAATAAAAACCTTGGCATGGGTGAATGGTACAGTCTGTCCTGACATTGAACTTTTCAGCTCCTACAGAGGCCAACAGAAAAGCAGCCAGGTGAAACATTGTAGGGGTCTCCACTGCGGGAGGAACCAGAGGACAATACAAGCCAGGGAGGGGGCCAGGAGCCAAAATTCTGGCTAACCCATCCCCAAAGCTAACAGCTCTTGGTAACTGAGAGTTGGTGGCATTAGACACTGTTTGTGTTGGATGATCCATAAGCTTTAGAACATGTGGTTCAGGCGCCTTGTGGTCTCTTGGTAGAAAGTCGATGAAAGGCTTTATCGGGAAACAGCTTTATCTAGGGATCAAGGCTAGTGGAAAAAGTTTGCATATCATTGTTTGCTTCCCTCCGGATCGCCCTGGCTTTGTCCTCGTCTTCACATGGCCAGTTTGGCAGAAGTCTCCACCCAAAGTGACTTCCCAACAAAGCAGGCTTTCTCACCAATGACGTCTCTGTCTCCTTGTTTGCCTTCTTTGGCCTCTGAGGGATGCATTTTGGAGACATGAGGCGAGGTAGGATGAGGTCATGGCTCCATGTAAGAGGACAGGGAAACTGTGCCTTCTTTCTTGCATAGAGCTGTATGTCCTTTATTCAGGGAGCAGACCTGAGATTGTTACACCATTTTCCATGTCACTATCAAGAGATCAGCTCTTGGGAGCCAGCTTGCCAGCTGCTCTGGTGAAACTTCAAGAATGCAGATAAGGCTGAGAAGCTTGGAGCCACAGTATTTGAAAATCTGTAGATGCATTTTGCAAGCTCGGCATGGCTTAATGTATTAATGTATTTATATTCCTGAGGGATGTGACAAAATTCTGCTTCCTTTTTGAAATGTGCATTTTCTCAAGCTCTCTGCAGTGGATCTGTTAAGGGGTCAAGTATGCAAGGGCTCCAGATGAAGAATTCCACATGGTAGGAATGATGTCTGTCTTTCAATTTGCTACTTTTTAGGAAGCTCTTTGGATGCTAAACAAAATAAACATCTTTTTTCTACTGTCACTTTCTAATACACCTGGGAAATAAGAGGCTAGAAACAATCATGAGGTAACTAAACATTTTTTACTGACATTTTGTATCTTACAGTTCCAAGATGCCCAGAAATCCATGGCCAAAAATGAGGATCTGGGATTAAAAGGAGATGAACCTGTTTTTGTTTGCCTCTTGAGTTGGGCTTTGTTGCATCTTTCCATCCCTAAATCTATTCACCCTTTCTCTTGTCTATGTGTCTATCTTTCTGTCCAATTATTCATTCGTTTACCTGCATCCATACCACTGTGGCACTTGATCCCATCAGATCTCAGGAGTTAAGCAGGGTTGGGCCTGATTAGTGCTTGGATGGGAGACCACCTGGCAACACCAGGTGCCATAGGCTTGGAAGAAAGACTCAACAACCTACTCCCAAAAATCAATTAGCCATTGAAAGCCCTATGAATAGCATAGAAGCATGACAATAGTGCTGTCTGTTGTACATAAGATCATTATGAGTCAGACACCCACTTGGCTCCTAACAACAACAATTCATTCATTCATCCATCCATCCATCCACTATCCATTCACTCATTCAATGTGTAACAAACATTGCCTGAGGGCCTTTATGCCCTCCATGTCATGGTGAATAAGACAGCTCCACTATCCACCTTCCCCCACACGTCTGTCAGTTTGCCATACCGCGGGGGGTTGCGTGTTGCGATGAGGCTGAGAGCTCTGCCACTGTAACCTCGGACATGAGCAAGGTTACCTGTGGTGGACAGGTTTTCATCTCAGCTTCCAGACTAAGACAGACTAGGGAGTAGGACCTGGCAAACCACTCCCGAAACAACAAGCCATTGAAAACCCTATGAATAGCAAAGAAACACTGTCAAATATAATGCCAGAAAATGAGCCCCGCAGGTTGGAAGGCACTCAAAAGACTACTGGGGAAGAGATGCCTCCTCAAAGTAGAGTCTACCATGATAATGGAAATGGAGTAAAGCCCCAAGGACCTCCATTTGCTGATGTGCCACGACTCAAAATGAGGAGAAACAACTGTAAATATCCATTAATAACTGGAACATGGAATGAATGTAGTATGAATCTAGGAAAATTATAAATAGTTAAAAGAGAAATGGAATGCATAAACATTGCCATTCTAGGCATCAGTGAGCTAAAATGGACTGGGATAGGCCATTCTGAGTCAGACAATCATATGGTCTACTATGCTGGGAATGATAAACTAAAGAGAAATGGGGTTGCATTCATCAACAAAAAGACATTTCAAGGTCTGTCATGAAATACAATGTTGTCAGTGATAGAATAATATCCATACGCCTACAAGGAAGGCCAGTTAATATGACTATTATTCAAATTTATGCACCCACCACTAAGGCCACAAATGAAGAAAGGGAAGACTTCTATCAGCTTCTGCAATCTGAAATAGATCAAACATGCAATCAAGACATACTGATAATCACTGGTGACT
>VMDO01021863.1:17483-34644 GCA_007922755.1 Pedetes capensis | reverse complement strand
CTTTCTTTCTTCTCTCTCTCTCTCTCTCTCTCTCTCTCTCTCTCTCTCTCTCTCTCTCTCTCTCTCTCTGTGGTGCTTGGGGGTTGAACCCAGAGCCTCACACATACTTTGCAAGTGCTCTACCATTGGGCTCTGCCCCCAGTCTATTTTTGATTTTTATTTTATCTTGAGACAGGGTCTCTCTAAGTTACACAGGCTGCCTCTGTCCTCAAACCTGGGACCCTCCTTGCTCCACTTCCAGAGTTGCTGGGATTGCAGGCTTTGTCACTCTTTTCTTGAGTTAGCTTTCTTCTCTTCAGGGCCAGCAGAGCCTGGTACCCCTTGAGCTTCATCTGGCCACACCTTTCTCCGTCAATTCTCCCCAAAACCCCTGCAGGAAAGGGCTTGTCTCCAAGTGTCTGTAGCATGCCAGTCCGGCAGTTTTCCTGGGTGCACACGGAGAGGGGCCCCAACTAGCTGGCTGCTTGGGGTTTTGCAGCTATGCACTCACCCATGTGTATAGACAGGAGAGGGCCTGGGGGCCTTAGGTTACAGGTGTATCCAGCTGAGCTAATCATGGGCTGCAGAGACACATCCTCATGCCACCTGTGCCTCCCTGTGGGTAACTGGGACAGGTGCATGGTGTGTTAGCCATCAGGCGAAAGAGATGGAGTGGGACATCTTCCCTGTCCCTGGATTGACCAGCTGGGGCACCAGCACGACTCAGGACAACTGATTCTTACTGTGGGAAAGGCACACGTGTCTTTCTGGGATCCCAAGAAGGCAGAGCCCAGTCCTTCCACCCCTAGGAACTGTGGGCAGAGGAGGTAACCACAGACCTCCAGGTCCCAGCTGCACGGCTTTTTGACTCTCAGTCTGCTTTGACTAGGGACTCCACTACCTACCACATGTTTTAGACAAGTGGCTTTATTCATCTAGATCTCAATGTCTTCTTATCTCAAATGGGGGCTGCTGGGAAGATCAAACAAGGGAAGAGTTGTAAAGATTCAAGTCTTGCAGCGCTTGCCAGGACGGATTCTTGTAATAAGAAAAGCCCAAGTATGAGGACGTGAAGCTGGCTCCCGTTTTTCGTTTTTCGTAGATCCTTCGCTAGGGTGCGGAATCAAAGCTGGGCTCCAGGGCTGGGTGGGTGCAATCCTCCCCCCCCCCCCATACACACACACTCCGCCCCCACCATTACCCCCAGCCCCAGCCTAGGGCCCGCACAGTACGGCTTTGCTCTGGCAGGCGGCAGGCTGACTGCTGCACCTCGCGCTCTGCACGTGAGGCGGCAGCATCGGGGCTGGCTGCAGCAGCGCAGCCGGGCCTCCGGGATCGCCGCGCGCAGAGGCTGCCCGTGTCACCGGGCCGCCAAGCCCAACCTCCGGTTCTTGGGACGCGCGGCACCCCCTCCCATCGCGGTCCCAGCCCATTCCCACCCTTCCGAGAGGGCTCTGCCACCTGCCCTCGTACCCGCACCAATCCTGCCAGGACCACGAAGCCCTCTGGTTTCGGTGGCCGCGTTGATCCCCGCGGAAGGGGATGCTCTGGGCGGTGGGCGGGCGCCGAGGCTGATTCCCCGGCCCCTGCAGCACCGCCGGCCGCCACTGGGGGCTGCCGCGCTGGAGAGCCCGGCGGGGACGGTGCGCACCGCCGCCGGGTTCCAGGGAGCCTCCAGCGCTGGGCTGTCTCCACCGCTGGCCCCGCGCTGCCGCCACAGCCCGCCCAGCTCCCTCCCGGATCTGTGCGTGTTACTGCTCTGTGTGTGTGTGTGTGTGTGTGTGTGTGTGTGTGTGTGTACGAGAGAGACGGGGTGGGAGACAATTGGGTGCGCGCGTGTGCGCGCACGCGTGGGGGGCAGTGTGCATGAGGGGAGTGCGGGGGAGTGTGTTTGTGTGTGTGCGCGTGGGTGTGAGTGCCTGGCTCCCTCTTTCTGACACACACACACACACACACACACACACACACACACACACACGCAGCGGGCTCCGGTCTCGTCTGAACTTGGAGACACTCCACAAAGCTACCCGAGGTTCCTGGCTATGACCCGGGTTCTTCGATCCAGAAAATGCTGCCGGCATCTTCCGAGGAAGGGATTATCTTTTCTTTCCGTGTTTTCTTTTTTTAATCTGGAAGAGAAGATAACAGTGGTGCTCCCCACCCCCCTTCTTGCTAAATGCCATGGATATAACTGAATAAGCCGCTCAGGGCTCGCCCCGCGTGGACGTCTGAGGCCACCATCTGCCTGCCTTCGCCGGAGCCAGAGGGCTTACCTCGAGCCTCACTCGGGCGGGGAAGGATGCGTGGCCGAGCCGGGGAGCCCGGGCGCCCCGCAGAGCCGGCCTCGGAGCCTCCCAGCCGGGGGTAGATGCTGCCTTGCCCAGGTGAGTGGCCGTCGCTGCCGCATGTCGGCGATCCTGGGTGTCCTCGGGAGCTCCGCGCGGAGATGAACGCACCCGAGGGAGCAGGGAACTTTGCATCCCTGTTGTTCTCACTTGAGGACGCCCCTTATCCTGGGTACTTGTGCGGACACCCTCTTCTCTTTTCCCCCATCCTTATCGCGAGAGGTTTCCTTTCCTTTCCTTTTTTTTTTTTTTTTTCGGTAGTGGGGGTGAAACTCTGGCGGGGAGCGGGGAGCGCAGAGCAGTCGTGTGAGGCCGGGAGCGGGAGGGAGAGACCGGGAGCCGCGGGCAAATGGAACCATTGAAAGCAGCAGGAGAACTTTGCCGCCGACCACTCTGTTGCGTCTCTGCACATGCGAGGCCTGGTTAGAGCCATGGCTGGGGGCTGGGTGGGGGCGCTGGGCCTCCTGGAGCTCTGTGGCTGGGTGGGGTGGGGTGGCGCGGAGCGGTCGATGCAGCCTGGATGGAAGGCAGCAAGGCATGCGTGCAGTTTGGAGGGGCAGCCAGGACAGGCTCAGGGACCCTGTCCCGGCTTCAGGCAGAAAGCCGAGAAATCAGGGGGATTGTGTATGTGTGTGTGCGCGCACGGCGTGGGGCATCAGAATGGCATGATGAAGCAATATGGAAACTGGCATCAGCCAAGCCCCGTTGGTTCCCTGTCCCTGTCTCCCGCTTAGCCCTGCCCTGGTTCTAATGTTGCCCTGGCAGGGAGGAGGGACAGTGTGGACAGCTCCGAGGAGGCAGCCTGTGCATCACTCTGCACAGACCTTCCAGAGAGTGTCTTGCTCATATTTCCCACTGCCCAGTACAAAGGACAGAGACAGTAAGTTCCAGAGAGAGAAGCCCAGACAGCCAGAGCTGAAGAGAGGGAAGGAGGGAGGGAGAGTGAGAGCGAGAGGGAGCCAGCTTGAGGAGAGTCTGCAGAGGGACTCAGCCAGACCAGTGCCAAGTGTATCCAGAGACAGCTGCAGACAGACAGACACCTGCAGGGAGGGAGAGGGTGCTTGTCAGAGTCAGTTCTCTGAGCTGGAGTGACTGGTGGCATGGTTGTGGATGCTGACTGTCTGCACTGGCCATAAGGGAATCAGTGTGTGTGTGTGTGTGTGTGTGTGTGTGTGTGTGTGTGTGTGTGTGAGAGAGAGAGAGAGAGAGAGAGAGAGAGGTGAGGGGAAGAGTTTGTTTCAGGGAGGTGGCAGCTGTGGCCCCAGTGGCCTGATTGGCCTTATGGGGCTAGGAGAAGGGGCGGCTTCAGGAACCAGGTTCTGGGCTAGGGCGGAACACAGCTGGAGAGGAAAGTGTCCTTCTCCAGGCTGTGGAGTTCCAGGCGCCAGAACAGAGGTTCTAGGGGGGCTGTTGTAGCTGGATGGGGGTCTATTGGAAGTGGTGCTGGGAAGCAGAGTTGAGGGTATGGACAGTGGAGAAACTGGGAGCAAAAGAGCTGGGTCTTAGGGCTGTGCCTTGGGCTGACAGCTGCCCTCCGCAGCAGCATCTATCCAGTGATGCAGAGCAGCAGGGTAAAAGGACATTCTGGTAGGGTCCATGGCAGGCAGAAGAGGCTCAGGATCATGCAGGAAGGCTAGGACTCCTGAAGGCCTGCACTTGGAACCCTCAGCCCCCAGGCAGCAGGCTGGCTGCCCAGGCCCTTCTGCTGAAGCTGAAATGCCTTCCTGCCCTGTGAGTGGAGCTGAGAGAGCAGAGTCCCACCTCTCTCCTCCAGACCTCCTCCCAGGCTTCTGCTCAGGCCTCTGGCCAGCCCGCAATCGAGAGTTTCTGGTCTCATTCCTGCCCAGGAAGGTAATCACTTATCTTCTTGCCCTCGCCCTGGGGAATGCAAACAGCAAACTTGGCATTTCTGGTGCAGCCTCTGGCAATGAGGTGCTTCTGGAGAGGTGGCTCTGGGGGCAGGGCCCAGTGCCCGCCTGTGGTCTGAGGGAGGCTGGGCTCAGGCTCTTTTCCCAGGCCCGGATATGTGAGAATTGGAGAGGCTAGTCTGGAGGATGGGAGAAGGGCTTGGCAATCCACTCCCAAGGCAATCCAGAAACAGTCAGCCATTGAAAACCCTATGAGGGTTGCTATGAGTCGGATACCGACTCCATGGCACTAACAACAACAGTCTGGAGGAGGGCAAGCGGGGACTTTCAGGGAGGCCAGGCTGAGATAGAGAAGATGGGAGCTGCAGACGGGGTGGGTGGGGACCCTGGAGAGTCGGGCAGCCTTTGGGCCTCCCCAGCCCTGGTTTCACTAAAGAGGGACCCTCCTTTCTTACCCTTGTTCCAGCCCCAAAGTGAAATCCAAGACTGGCTTTTGACTGCCAGCTTACCAAGCCTCTCCAGCCTGGGGAGGATTCCTCTTTTTTTTTTTTTTTTGTTTTTGGTGGGGGGATGTATAGAGACTTCCAAGCCCCTGGTCTGGGCTCTCTGCTCAGAGACAATTGAGGAGTGAAGTTGAAATTAGAATTGTTTTCAGAAAGTTCCCTGTCCTATGGTGAAGAGGAGCACAGTGATTGACATGTAGGGAGTACAGTCTGGCGGGGGAGGCGGCTAGATTGAGAGCAGAGACATAGAGCAACCTCCCGCTGCGATAGCTAAGAAGATCTGGACCTGGACAAGAACAACAACAATTCGGGTGTTTGGTGAATTTTCTTTTGGGTAGAGGTGGGGTTTTAGGCTGTAAGTCATTTGAAGGGAGGTGTTGTCATATAAGGGAATGCAAGTGAAGTTTGGAGCGCCTGGGTTCAAATTTTGGCTATATCACCTCTCAGCCACCCGAACCTCCAAGTGCTCACCTGGTGGAATGAACGAGCAGCATGTGCCCTGCAGATGTGTGAGGACCTGATGTCCTCCTGGCAGTTCCACATCCCTTCTTTGATCTGAGGAAGTATTCAGTAGGGGGCAGTGGGGAGACCCGGAGAGGCCTTCAGAAACAGGGAGCTTCTGGCTTCCCCTGGCCCAGGGAGCTGCCAGGAAGATTTGACACCATTGCAGGAAAGCTGATCATTAAAAGGCTCCAGGAAGCCCTCCAGAAAACTGAGGATTGATAGTGGAGAAGTAAATCTCACTTCTGGGGCCCCGGCACCTGCTGCTCTCCCTCTGTTCACTTTGAGTTTATGGCCATGCACATTTGCTCAGGAAGCAGGGGCTCTGGGTTGTACAAGTGTTATTTGTTACCTTTTCCTTCTGGGGCTGAAATATGAAACACCCCCCTGCCATCTCCTCCTGACTCTGTTCTCACTGCCCCAAGAGTGGCCTCACAGGAGTGGTGGGTGTCAGGCCTGGGCTATGTGAAGGGACATGGATCTTCCTGGGATCAACACAGGGACTGTGAATGGATCTGGGCCCAGTCTACAGAGCTGGGCCCACCCTCAGCCTGGGGCAGGGGCTCAGACTTAGAAGGCACTTTAATGAACCAGCTGCAGCAGGGAAAGGGAAGACTGTGTAACATAACTGGCAGGCTAAAAGATTATATTTGTTTTTCAGGTATCAGAAAATTGGGCCTAAAGACAGAATTGGAGAGGGTAGTCATATACAGTCTGCTCAGGGTGAGGGTAATCAGGAGGACTTTTTGGAGGAGGTGAGGATTTCAGGAACAGCAAAAGTCCATCCAAACCAATTGAAGGTGGATTTTGTTTTCTCTTAAGTTCCCAGAAGGAATTTGGGGATCTTCAGGAGTGGGGCACTGAAGAAGTAGGATGGATGTTTTGAGACCTTCCAGACCTGAGACTATCAGGACCAGCCACTTGAAACAATTTCTTGGTGGCTTATCACATGCTAGACATAGTGCAGAGGGCATCACACTGATGCCTCAATGAATTCTCACAATCCTGTGAAATTGCTAGTTATTATCTCTGCTTTACAAATGAGGAAACTGAGGTTCACAGAAGTCCAGTACCTTCTAAGTGGTTAGTAAGTGGCAGTAGGGTGGCTCGGCTCTCATGACAGCTGATTTCAAAGCCTGTACTCTGAACTCCTTGGCAGAACCCCAAGGAGAGGAATGTGGGGCACAAGGGGCATCACCTCTAAGCACCTGCTGCCTCCTGGTCTGGCTAAGGAGGTGACTTCAGAGAGTGATCAGATAGCCTTTGCCTAGCCCAGCCTTCCCCGTGAGCATCACTCACACCATGGGTTTCAGAATTCCCACCAAACAGTGAGGATGGCCCCTCTGAACCATGAGCAAGACAGCAGATGGGACAATGAAGTGAACCCACCTCTGCCTCATGTGTGACATGGGAGGGAGGCAAGTCCTGGTCCTCCAGACCTGGTTTCTGATGCTGAGCTCAGCCTCCAGGGTGATAAGGACTAGGCTGCATGTGCAAATGCCCTGCAGAAACTGAACAAGCCCTTTAGTGCCCACGGTTATATTTGTAAGTCAACAGTGTGTCAAAGGTAGCAATACTCGGGTATGGGGCATTGAAGGTGGGCTTTTATGCCTCAGTTTTCCATAGAACCTCAGTTAACCAATAAGATATCAGGCAGGTGGCAGACACTGTGTCTGCTGGGATCAGAATTGGTCAAGGGCTGAAGAGGACAGCAGTGTGGTCCAGGTCACTGGTGGGATCGAGAGCAGGCAGCTGAGAAGGGGTCCACTGGCACATGCCTCACTGACTTTTATAATCAGATGATGGTCAGTGAAGGAGAAGGCCATGGAGTGGGTAGAGAGTGTTTCCCTCAGACCAGGCTTTCTCTACCTTGTTTCACAATTGCTCCCTTGAAAAGGCTTTTTAGACACGTTTTCCTAATCACACCTCTCATGAGACTTTGTTGTTGTTAGGTGCAGTCTAGTCAGTCCAACTCATAGTGACCTTATATACAACAGAACAAAACATTCCCCTAACACTGTGCCATGCCCGGCACTATGTCAGTGCTTCTCTCCTATTTGAGGGTTTTTCAATGGCTGATTGTTTCTTGAAAGTGGGCTTCCAGATCCTTCTCCAAAGCCTATAGCACCTGGTATCCCCAAGTGGTCCCCCATCCAAAGACTAACCAGGCCCAACTCTGCTTAGCTTCTGAGATCAGATGGGATCAGACACCAGAGTGGCATGGCTGTAGCAGGAGACTTTGATACTATGAATATGTTATATTTCTCTTTATAGTCTGTGCATATATCTGTGCTTTATATATCAAAAGATGAAAGTTTTCTTTTTCTGCTTCCCCACCAAGAACCAAATTTTGCCCCCTTATGGGGCGAGATTGCCCCTGTTGAGCATGCATGCTGTGGAGCTCAAAGAAAGAAGACAAGGCATATCCATGGGCAGGAAGGGTCCAGGGGATCACAGGATAGAGTCCTAGCACCTTGCTTCCGCAGGTGTGGGCTGGGGCAGGTCAGCCACGCAAAGCGCCCTGGCCAGACTTCCTGAAGTGGAGTCTCTTTTTAGATGGAGCTGGGAAGTGGACCAGGGTTGGATGATCTGCCCGAGAACACAAAGCTAGGCCTTGAGCAGAAGGGTGAAGGAAAAGATGTGAGAAGCCAGAGCCCAGCGATAACTACAAACTATTGAGTCCAAACACACCAAGCAAGGTCAAGTGATGACCAAGTCTGCATGTACCCTGATCTATCAATTTGTGTTTGTGTGGGTCACTCCTTGCTTTGTGTAAAAGACGTGAGTTCCCTGCAGAGGAGACCCTAGGTTGTGGCCTTGCGTCTGAGCAATGGAAAACCAGGGCATCTTTGATATGGACAGATCTGGGTCTATTTTCTTGAATATCCTCAAGGGCCAAGGGCAATGGGAACCAGACCAACCTGAAGACAGATTGAAACTGTAGAGAGAAGCCACAGGTGTTAAACTGTGTCAGAGAGGATTAAGGAGCAAACCTGTGACCTGTAATTCATCAACCTTCTTAGGATTGCCTGGGCCTACTTGATGGCAGTCCTGCATTAACAGGGTAGCGCTGAAACACAAGAGTCCATGGTACCAAAGTTGGGTACTTTGGGGCTCAATGCATTTATTTTTGGCATGTCCTACATCAATTGACCGCCTGCAGGAGCTAAGCTGCAGCTGACATGCCCAGACACAACATGCAGAAGCAGAAAGGTGAATCTCTCTCTCAACACCTTCTCTCTCTGAAATTCCCTCCCAAGCCCTCTCCCCTCAACATCTCTCTTCCTGTCCTCTTCCCACGGGGGAAGTCTTTCTTTTCTTGCCTTAACTCAGGTCCACAATAAACTTTCTGGGAATGCAAAATCTACTTGGTCCTCCCACCTCTTCTTTCGCAGGATTTATGTCCTATTCCTTTTCTCGAAAGCCAACACTGTCCAGCCACTTGTATTCAGTGCCCTCCTAAGGAATCTTTAGTCAAATCAGCCAGAGGCAGGGTAGTGTGGGAGCTATTTGCTAAAGTCCCCATGAAATATGGGTCTGTGGAGGCTCCTACTTTGGAGTAGGTATGAGCCCTGGTTATTGCATGCTCTGGTCCCAAAAATATGTGGCGTATGGTCACTCAGACTGCAGGATTTGGAGAACCTTGGGGACTGATCTAAGCTCAGGCTATCACTTGAATTTCAGTGCTTGATGACAGGGAGATGTGAAGGCCTGGGGATGATGGCAATGAGGGCAAAAGTGTGCCCAAAGCCTTCTGAATCCCTGCAAAACTCAAGAAGTGCTCAATAAGGGTTAAAAATGAGTCCTGTCATCCAAAAATGTATTGGAGATTCTCGAATGGAAAAAGTTGATCCTTTACCTCAATGTCCCCTGTTTTGAAGTCACTTTAATACCCAAAAAAGTCCTGGGGCAGAAGGGAGGGAGGATGGATGGCGACCTGGAATCATGGAAGTAAACGGTTAAAGGTCTCCTATAGTGGTCCCCAACCTTTTTGGCACAAGGACGGGTTTCATGGAAGACAAATTATCCACAGTAATGGGAGCAATGGGGAGCCGCTGTAAATACAGATGAAGCTTTGCTTGCTCACCCACTACTTACCTCCTGCTGTGTGGCCCAGTTCCTAACAGGCTACAGATTGGGGGTTGAGGGTCCTGTCCTATATGACAAGGCACTGAGGACTGGTTTTAGAATATTCTGTGCAGTGCAGGGGAGCCAGTGGGCTCCCTTTTCAGCTCTTCCAGGCCCTTGCTGAGTGACCTTGGCCATCCCTCCCGCTTCCCCCCCTCACCTGTGGATGGGGACCTGGGTGCTCTTCCAAGGACCTTTCAGTTCAGACTATTGATCTTTTGATTTATGAGATTGTGAAACTTTGCCTCAGATCGAGGCACATTTCCTGAGCCCTCTAGGTTCCAGAAGTGACTTGGCTGGGAACCTGTGATCTCCTTTTCAGCCTCTTCTGCCAGACAGCGCTAACCCAATGCTTTTCTTTGCCTGATGCCCCCCTCTGCTCAGTGACCAAACCTCATGATGGGGTTCAGTCTTGAATGACCAGGATCCACTGCTATAGGCTGGGTGGGGGCACCTCCTTCCTCTCCTACTCTGATACCTGTATGTGCACAGATATCCACTCACACTCAAATACCCACCTGCAAGCATGCATGTGTTCACATCCATCCACACCCATACCCGCACGCCCATGCACAGACACAGATACACTCCCATTCACATGTACACTCACAGACACCCCTGCACGTGCATAGCCACACTCCTATATTCATGTATGTGTACCATAACACATACACACAGTCGTGTACACACATTCACATGCACACACACCCTGATTCTGTTTTTCCACTACCTGTGGTTCTCCCTCACCCATGCAGACAGGTGCTGTCCAGCTGTCACAGTCACGGAGCACTGTTTCCTTTACAAAGAGCATTCCTGTAACTGCCCCAGCCCTGGGCTCAAGTGGTAGGATGATGCTTGCCCTCCTCTGCAGAGATGAGGGAGCTGGCTTGGATGTGCACAAGTCATGCAGGGAGTAGGGTCAGCATGAGCCTGCAGACATCTGGCCCCACCCAGAGGTTCACCTGTCACTGCAGAGTGCCCCAGCACTTCCTGCTCTGTAGAACCTCCCTGGGAAACAGGGAGGGCATATTTTGTACCTGGGCTACTGGTGGGAAACTGCGGACCAGGGAGATCCTCACACTGGGCGAGGGGGCTAACCCTGGAGCTCTTGTTCTTCTCAGCCAAGGCATAAGGGCCTCCTGAGCCACTTGGTGGTCTTTCTTTCCTGGCTCTCGATCTGCTGGGAGCTTTTATTCACATCAAACTCCAGCAATTGAGAAAGCCACCCCAGGTCAATGGCGTGGTGTTCCAGTCCCAACTCTGACTCATTTCCACCGAGGTGGAGAGTTAGGGGTGGGAGTTGGCCACCTCTGTCCTCAGGGTGGAGACAAGCCTTCAAATTGCCGTTTCTCAGATGCTCCTTGGGCGCCAAGCTCTGACCCTCTTTAACAGGCTATTATGATGGTCTCAGCCCACTCCACTTTTTGAGGCCACAACTCTGCCCCTGATATGGGAGTGAGGTGTCCTTTTACTTGTTCTAAAGTGCTCACTCCACCCCTTTATGCTTTAAGACCCAGGGAGCCTGACAGTTTACCATGTGGCAATCAAACAATCCTCTTTTATCCACCCTGCTGTGACTTGATGGTCTCTAGTGCCCCCCTGTTCAGCTTAACTTCCCAAGTACTTATTGAATGCCTACTTTATGCTACCCCAGCAGCCTGATGCTACAAAGACAACCCATCTCCAGTTCAGTGGCCTTTGACTCGTAGACTTTTTGGTTTATATTTATTCACTTTTTCCAGCTATGTCTTGGTGAGTTTGTGGTGGGGTCCCTAGTTCCAATTGATTTCTAGTGCCTTCCCTATCTGCATTCTTGTGTGTGTGTGTGTGTGTGTGTGTGTGTGTGTGTGTGTGTGTGTGTGCATACGTGTGTGTATGTGTTTGCCCAAGGTCATATGTGTTTAACAGCTTGATGTAAATCTGACAATGGTGGTGGTGATGATAGTGATGGTGAGGATGGGATGGTGTGGTGGTGGTGATGGTGGTGATGCTGATGCTGATGCTGTTACTGATTGTGTATTATGATGATGATGGTGTGGAGGTGGTGATGATATGGCAACTCATGATGACATAGTGATGGTGGTGCTGAGGATGATGGTGATGATGGTGATGATGATGGTGTGGTAGGGATGATAATGTGGAGGTGATGATGGTATGAGGATGGTCATGATGATGGTGTGGAGGTGATCATGGTGTGCTGGTCATGGTGATGATAATGCTGTGGAGGTGATGATGATATGAGGATGGCCATGGAGATGGTGTGGAGGTGATGATGGTGTGATGATCATGGTGATGATAATGGTGTGGAGGTGGTGATGGTACTGTGGTAATAATGGTGATAATGGTGATAATGGTGAAGATGGTCATAATGATGGTGGTGACGATGGTGGTGATGGTCATGATGATGGTGAGGATGATGACTATAATGGTGTGGAGATGATGATGTGATGATGGTGTGGTAGTGATGATAGTGATGATGGTGATGATGTGGAGGTGATGTTTTGTGAGGATGATGGCTATGGTGATATGGAGGTGATGATGGTGATGGTGTGGAGGTAATGATGGTGACGATGCAAGTGTAGTGGCAGTACAGGCCACTTAAGAAACAGACTCTCAAGCTGCTTTCCCAGATCCCTCCTCCCACCCTGACACTAAGCTGACATCTTACCATCTCACCCAAATAGAAACTGATGGGATGAAAAGATTGGGGTCATGGTCCTAAGTTAGGGGTGGCTGGCCCAAAGCAACCATTTAATCTTCCTCCTGGCCCGGTTACTTGCGTCATCAGGGCAGAGCTGTGGAGACCCCAGAATAGATGTAAATCCTGGACCCTCTGTCCAGAGTCATAGCTTCTAAGCTATGAAAAATGGGGGCCTTGTACTTGGAGAGGACAGTGCCCCAGTCTGTAGGGAGACAAGAATCTGGATGTGGGGTTGCTGGCAAGAGACTGTGCTTGCCATTGCAGAGTGATTGTGAGGGGGCAAGCCAGGCCCCTTATTCCTGACAAGTGTTCACCTGATGAGGGACAGCCTGTCCCTTGTCCTTAGGAAGCCTATGTCTACGATGAAGATGGAACAGATAAACATGGTGTAAGAGTGCTTAGGCAAGTGGACATGGCATCTTTCCTAGGTAGAGACGTATGTGTATTTGGACCCCCATCCAGAGGACCTCCTCTCTGTTCTGTTTTCCTGGTTGCCTGAACTTCAGCAGGTTCCTCCAACCTTCTTTTCCTCATCTGCAAAATGGGCATAATAGTACCTGCCTATTAGGACTCCAGAAGAATTAAGTGAATTGCAGTAGATAAGTACTTGTTGGAGCAGTGCCTGATACCCACTAGACATTAAGTGCAAGCTAGTAGCAGTTGTGGAAATAGTAGTGCTATTTTCCTAAGTGTGGAGAGGGGCCACTGTGCATGCTCTGAAATGGTATTCTTTTCAAACAGCCACCCTTAAAATATTCAGCACTTTGGGAGATTTCATAATATTCTTCATATGATCTCATTTGACCTTTTCACCAATGCTATCGATAGACATGACAATGACTGTTTAGCCATTCTGCATGAGGAGAAACTGAGGAACACAAGTTATTACGTGGTTCCCTCTCCAAAAGGGGTTTCCGTTACCCACTGTGGTCAGCCATGAGGTTGCAGGAATTTTGGAGCAGAGGATGCTGGGTGGAGTGAGGATGGCACAGGAATTTTGGAGCAGAGGATGCTGGGTGGAGTCAGGGCTGGACTGGGAAAATAAGTCTTGGTGTTAGACGCAGGCCACGCTGCATGCCTAGGCAGGGTCCAGATTGCTCAGCTAAGGACAAGGCAGGCTGTGTCTATGCAGCACGGCACCTAGAGCGACGTGTTTCTTTGGAGCCTTTGGGACTGGGAGCTGGACTGGGAAAATAAGTCTTGGTGTTAGACGCAGGCCAGCTTGCATGCCTAGGCAGGGTCCAGATTGCTCAGCTAAGGACAAGGCAGGCTGTGTCTATGCAGCACGGCACCTAGAGCGACGTGTTTCTTTGGAGCCTTTGGGAAATGTCATGAATGCCCCAGGATGTAGCATTGATAATGGTAACCCCCACCCCTGCTGTTAAATGTGACCGTAGGGGAAGGGGGACCAAGCAGAGGAGAGGTGGGGAGCCTGAGCTGGGGAGCCTCTGTTGAGGAAGGAAGCCATTGATTCATCCTAGCCTGGTGTGTGGGGAGCGATTTCTGCTGCCATCCCAACACCTGTTCCCCAGGGCTGCTCCTGGTGGCGGGCAGAGGGACTCTTGGACCATTTGCCCAGAAAGCCTTGGGAAAGGGCCTTGCACTCATTCACCCAGAGGAGGGCCTAGAGACCTCTGATGGAAACACGCAGCCCACAGAAGGGGTTTCAGGAAATCAGGTTGGGTGAGGGACTGCCAGAGCCAATCATGGGGACACCAGGTGGCGATGGGGTGGATGTGACTATGGGGAGGGAACAGGAGTCAGGGATGCAAAAGCCACAATGGGACAACAGCAGAGGCCATATGAGGAGAGCTGAGGGTGGGGTGCAGCTGGAGCCCAGGCCACCCTGCCCCTCCTGGTGCAAAGCCAGGCCTGAGTGTGAAGCCCCAGCTCCGGCGCCCTCTCCTGGTGGGGAGGTGCTGAGACCTGGCGCCCATTTCCAGCGCTCTGTGATAAGCCTGTTGCATAAATCTCAGGCCAGGTAAATACAGCACAAATAGGCACCTAATTGGGAATCCCTGCAGGCTGCACCCTTCAGAGTACAACCCCAGGCAAAGCGCAACAGATGTTGAGTGACAGGGAGGTGACTGGGATGCGTCATGGCTAGCTCAGCTTATAGGGTGAGTTATCTCAGGCTGGGCCACCCTGCTGCTCTGCAGCTCTGAAGCTCTGCAGCTCAGGGCTGATATTTACTGTATATTGGTTTTTAAATTACAGTACAACATCGATTCCCCTGCTTTCAGCTCAGCTCTCACGCTCTGTCCCCATCTCCCTGGGCCTTTCTCTGCCTCCTGTCCCTTTCTCCATCTGTCTTGTCTCTCTCCCAATTCAGGTGTTAATGCAGGGTATTAACTCCCATTGTAAGTATTCTTTAGATTGCGCTGTAGTTATTGAGCCCCCTCCCCCCCCCCCCCCCCCATTATATACATCCCTTCCCTGTGTGCAGCACTTTATCTGAGTGTTATATCTCTACTACTTGCAGCCCCCCTTATCTCCTCTGGACCCCATGTCAGTGAGGAAGTAGGGCTTTTTCTCCACTTAAACGTGAGGAAATGGGAGCTCAGAGAGGCTAATGGAGTGACCAGGTCATACTTGGATTACAGTGTATCATACCAGAATAATAATGGCTTCTGGGGATCCAGCTCTGTGAGCCCAAAACTGCTCTAATGTCAGCTTTATGTACTCATTTTATCCTCCCATTAATTCTGTGTGTGTGTGTGTGTGTGTGTGTGGAGGGGTCCTGTTAGTTTATTTTCCAGGTGAGGAAGTGGGGGCCCAGAGAGGTTTAGTAGCTTGCCCAGTTCATGTGGCTAGTAAGAGGACAAAGCTCAAATCCGAGTAGCCCACTCCACTCTTGTACCCACATTCTTAACCACCATTCATGGTGTCACATGAGGGGCGGGAGAGTGAGGACAGGGTGGGGTGGCCTCATGGCATGATGAAAGGCTTCACTGTCCACACACACCTTCAAACTCAGGGTTGTTTCACTGCAATGAAGGAAAGAGTTGGGTGACCTTGGAGCAACAGGATGTGCCTCCAGAGTGAGGGGCCATGCTCCTCTGGCCCCAATATCCACAGGCGGCTAGGGGCCCAATGCCTTCATCTTGTCCCCAGCAAGGTTGGTACAGAGTAGGGCTAGAGGCAGCCCTGGCTGGATGGCTCAGTGGCCTCAGTTTCCTGTGTCTGTGGAAGGAGCCACTGTCCTGAAATACCGGGGTGTCTGAAGACTGCCTTGGACAGCTGCCCTTGCCCTTTGGGTTTTGGCCGTAATTAGACACAAAGCCACTTGGGGTCCAGGCCTGTCCTCAAACCAGCCTAGATCCCAAGGCAGAGCAAGCCAGTGGGCCCTGGGGAGGAGCCAGGGCTTCCAGGTGCCCTGCCCATTCCAGCCCCACCCCACTAGTGGACAGCAGTGAGGAGCCCCTACTAGGTACTGCCCACTGGTGACTTTTGCAAAGGGCACTGGGTCCAGTCTGTGCCATCGTGAGTGTCTTTCCTCTCCAGGGTTGTCATCTTCTCACCTCCTCCCCCATCCTAGAGACCCCCTGCCATGGCCTGAGTCTGGGCCACATCACACATTAGCTTGCTGTGGCCCCGCATCATCTCACGGAGCCCAGGCCTCATATGAGGAGAGAGGAGGCACTGTGCGGGAAGAGGCATGCATCCCTGTGTGTCTGCCTGTCCTTTACTGGGGGAGGGGAGCATCAGAGGCCTGGGGCTCCAGATGTTGTGTCACATGACTCCCAGAAGCCCCTCAGGAGAGTACAGGCCTGCATCAGGTGAGGCCGGGTCTCTCCCTGGCTCCCTACCCATACTCCCTGACTCTGTCCTTGTTAATGGGGCACTTAGCAAGAAAAGTATGAAGAGAAAGTGACTCTTACTTTCCCTCCCATGGGCTCAGGGTCAACTGCCACCTCACCCCCTTGTATTGCACACAAACAGGGAAGAGAACTCAGAGGGCTCAGCCCCTTCTTATTTATCTTTCCCTCCCTTCTTTGTCTTTCTCCCTCCCTCCCTTCCTTCCTTCTTTCCCTACTTCCTTTTTGAGTATGGGGGCATGATTGAACCTAGGTCCTCATGCATGCAAGTGCTCTACCACTGGGCTGCATCCCCAGACCGTTTTTTTTTTTTTTTTTTTTTTTTACCTTTTTGAGACAGGGTTTCACTGAATTATGCAGACTGCCTCTGGTCTTGAACTTACGATCCTCCTGCCTCTGCCTCCCCAGTCGCTGGGATTACAGGCTGTGCCACTGTGCCCGGCTCCCTTTTTTACTTTTTATTTTGAGTTGGAGTCTTGCTAAGTTGTACAGGCTGCCTCTGGCCTTGAATTGTGACCCTCCTGCTTCAGGCTCCTGAGTTACTGGGATTACAACTGTGCACCACAGTGCCCAGCTTTTTTGTTTGTTGTTGTTGTTAGGTACCATCAAGTTGGTGTCCGACTCATAGCAACCCTACATACAACAGGTGAAACACTATTGTCAGTGTTTCCCTGCTGTTTATAGGGTTTTCAATGGCCGATTGATTTCTGGGGAGTGGGTTGGCGGGTCCTTCTCCCATTTCTTATGAACAGCTACTATTTATGAGCATTTGCTATGTGAGGCAAAGCCTAGCATAGTGCATGAGGCCTGGGAGGCAGACAGCCTGGACTCCAATCTCTGTAATTCCACTTAACAGCTGTATGCTCCTAGGCAAATCACTTATCTCTCTGAATCTTAGTTTCCTCTCCTGCAAAAAGAGGCTAACACCAATATCAAGTCTCTAGCATTGTCATGAGAATGAGTAAATATCTACAAGGTATCATGGTATCTGGAACATGGTGTATGCGATTTAAGTGTTTGCTAGTTCCATAATATATACCCATTCTCTTATTTTGTCTCTCAACTACCCTTGCAAAGTAGACGTCAACTTCCTTTGTGCAACTGTGGAAATTGAAGCTCAAAAGGGCAATGACATTGCTCCAGGAACCGTCCTCATCTTCAAGGGACTGAGGAACTTCTTGGGATGCTGGCCTTTTTTTTTTTTTTTTTTTTTTTTTGCATTGCTAGGGGTTGGACCCAGGGACTTGAGTATACTTTGCAAGTGCTCTACCACTGAGGTACAACTCCAGCCCTGGTTTTGTTTGTTTGTTTTGTTTTG